>JAMPIV010000576.1:1192500-1350000 GCA_024509875.1 Oreohelix idahoensis | reverse complement strand
ATTTGAAAGTACTTTGAGATTGAATTCCTCTTGAGACGCTGTGTCAAATATCTATATTGATCTTCTCTCTCTCTAGACATACCTGCTTCGCTAAGAATATATATGCACAGTGTGTGCATAGTCTGTCGTGTGATGAGTTGACGACGTTCACGCTAACAGTAGTGGCACACCACTGGTGCTGTCTACGTGTCCTTGAGGACCGACTTGTGCTATGTGTTCTCACACAATAGCTCTTATTGAGACCTCACACTCGCTATGACTGTAGCACAGTTTTTTACATATGAGAGATGATCTGTTATCCTCGTATGTTACTAAACGCGGGATGCACAGGATTAATATGTGCACTCATATAGCTATAATCTTCGCCACGTTGTCATCTCGACACTTGGAGCTGATGCCCCCCATGTGTTATAAGAGGACCTAGTCTCACAAAATCCCCCCCCCGCCCCCAGCCCAATAAGATACGCGATGTTGCTTGTTTGAGCATGTGTGAGTGCTTCCCATAGTACTATCTGTCACATAGATTACCTTGTCTATATATGATCATGGGCCTAGTGATCAATGTTCACTCTTCCTGCCCTCAATAACCGATATCACTCCTTCACATCTTCTCAAAATACCAGTTAGTCCCAAGCGGTAGTGATTCTAGTATGTTCTAGGATTTCAAAAGACGGAGTCACAAATAGACAATGCAAATTAATCTATAGAGATGCTTAGTGTGCTCTCCAAGTGACTGGGACTTGACAGTGGAGCTGATGAAATGGGGTTGGACAGTCCAACCCAATTTTGGGTGATTGCCTTCCCGTTGTATAGTACCTCAGGACTGTAGTGAATTGTGGCAGAAACTGCGTCTGTAGATTCATTGTTTCAAATGACTAGATTTGTCTGAATGAAGTGGTGAAGCTATGAGTCTAGACGTGGATTGCTTGTCTAGTCGCGTCAATCTCGTATGAGAGCTCTACTGCTCGTAAATGATATGAGCATTCGATTGAGCTTTATTCAATGAATAATATCACCTATACACATAATGGCACTAACAATACACACTAAATGTGCTTTGATTTTGTTTCTTTTTAATGATAACGTCCCTCATCTGCTCTATAGTTGAGTTGCTTGATACATAACTCTGCTCGACCGATATTTGTAAACGCATTCTCAGACCAAGACTTTGTAGCGCCACGTGTCAATTGAGAGCCTAGATACTATGAGACATGTTGTGTCTAGTTCGATACTCACTGTGTTCCAGCTCGATAGGAAAGGTGGTGCTCCTCTGAATATAAGATGCACCCTGTCCATCTGAGTCAGTAGGTGATTGCGGATGATGCCACTCCATTGACGTCTTTTTGTATCAGGTTCAAAATGATGAAGTGTGTGTGTGTGTAGACTGCCAGGAGAATATGATACCTTGTAACATGCATTATCATGTTTGCCTCCACGCCCTTCGCTATAGTAAAATAGAGACTGTCTTTCTATCACAAGCAGTGTATCGATAAACGCCCAATACAACACGATCAATCGTCAGAAGAAATTGCTTTACTTTGCAATCGAGTGAAGTTCAGTTTCGTGAAAAGAATCAAATCGATGTGAGATACTCTCCATATCTATGTGATCAGAATCCTGATAGAAATTGTAATCCTAGAGTTTTTATGAGAACTGCTATAGGATTGCGTATCTATTGTTACAACGCTGAGCTAGTTAGCATAGCTGTCTCAGTGCTCAAGGGTAGTTGTGTTGAAGGTGTAGTTTATGGTGTACGCCATTTTGGTTGTTTTTGACCAGTGTGGCGTTCGCTGTTAATGTTCATAGGGGGGGGGGGAGTGGGGGTATGATTTTCCTTGCCCGTGGGCCAGGTTAGCCTTGTACAAGGGAAGGTAGCAGTGTCATGATAACGTATGAGTCGGCAATGAAGTGAGCAAGATGTTGGTGAGATTTGGGACTCAGAGAACACATTTTCTTACATTTCGGAAAAAATTGACCAAATCTTTGGGGGACCTATTTCAGAATCAAAAAGACAGTTGCCCATGCTGGGCCACTTCCTGATTCTTTGTATTCTCTGAACATCCAAAAAAAAAAACACAACTCCAGGGGGGACTGCAAAACAAAAAATACAACATCACGGGGATAGCTTGGGACTTATTACAACAGGTTTTAGGCCAGGCAGGGTTGGGAATCTTCAAACAAACGAGACAATTCTATACACGCAGGATAGTTCGTCAGAAGTTTAGTAACGGACAAGCACTTCTCATCTGGAAAAAGAAAAAAAAAACCCCCTGAGCCCATATTTCAGGTAAGGAATAAAGATTGAGTGTAGTATGAAAGCTTAGTAGCATGCTTCATCAATAAAACAATAATGTTGACTGTGTTGTTACTTTTGATAATGATAATTACTATGCAAATTAAAAATGTATGTGTTCAAATATATTTGTGTTGTTTTATTGTTTTTTTTTTAAATATAGGGCCCCTTTCTTGACATATGCTACAAACCCCGAACTAGCTTAATCCGGCCCAGCTTGCAAATGGTTTCTGTCTTTTGTTTTTATAGCACTAAAAACGTAGGGAGGATCAGAACAAAATCAAAGCACATTTAGTGTTATTGTTAGTGCCATATTTTCAAGTATCACAAAATTTAAAAGTATAGATCTCATAATTAGACAATGCACATACATTTGACCCATAGAAGCATCAACTACTATATATTAAATCTTAGCATCTAGTCTTAGAAACATTAATCTCAGAAGATAAATACTAAAATATAAAAAAGACAGCTGCCAGTGTCAGCATTATACAGCACTAATATTTCTATACAATTAATGTGTATGAAGTTTTGAAATCAGAAATACTAATGAAATAAAAAAGGGGGACAGGGGTTGACAATACAGGCCCTTCATAAATAGAAGGTAATGCATGTGTGAATACATAGCCTCTGTCAACCAAGCAAACCGTACCTGTTTGTGGTGGCCCCTACTTTTGCAAACACGGCTCTGGCACATAACTTGTGCCTAATAACTGGTCCCCCGAGTCTATGGGGTAAAACAACTGACTTTGGGTGGGGGATCCTAAAGAAACATCTGAGAGGAGCATGCCTTCCTGTTAGGTGTGGAAACATTGGGCCCACTGGTGCGTCAAACAAACAACAGCAAGCAAAACCTTCAACTAAATGGGCAGGCAGTACAAGAGGAAGAAACACTAACATACTTAGGTATCACACAAGACTATCACATAACATGGGAATCACAGATAATAAAAACATAGCTAAGGGCAAAACTGCACATGGCCATCATGAAAAAATTAGCTGGTACCACATGAGGTGCTGATGAGAATATCCTCAAAAAGCTGTACACAGGCAGAGTCAGTCCTGCTATAGAATATGGCATCACAGCCTGGTTGACGGCAGCAAAGTCAAATTCTTACAGAGTAAACAGACTCCAAAACCAAGCAGCACGTAACAGGGGTCCTAAAATCAACCATATGGAAAACATTACAGGGCAACAGTCAATGGAAGACAGCAGTCTTACAACAAGCTGAAAAATCTAAGAAACTTGCCAAAGAATGAATAGGTAGGAAGAGGCAGGTTCAAGCGAACTAACTTTGCACCTAAACAAAAGAAAAAAAATAGCAAAAATACCATGCTAGCAATATCAGTCGCAAAGAAGATACCAGCAAACACAACTACCCCACTATGAAAAAAAAAGATGCTTTCCTGAGCTAAATTCTGACATTCCAGGCATTAAACAGTAAAGGAACAGAGACAGAAACAAAAAGGAAATCAGGGTTCATAGCAAATTTCTTCAAGCATTTTCCAGGTCCAGCATGTGGTTTTCAATGATGGGAAACTCTAATATTTTCCTCATATAATTTTCTCAGATATAATTATCACTTTGCTGACCAGCAATCTGGAGCATTACTGTCTCCCATTACCAAGGGTATTTGCAGATTTCTTTAAAAAGAAGTGTTTTTTTTTTTTTAAATTCATAAAAGATTGAAAAACAGACATCTTTTCCCAGTTTTTAGTGAATTTGTTCAACGTCAGCACAATAGAATGTTAGTGACATGGATGGTAATGAATAAAATAAGCTTGATTGACTTGTTGATTTAACGATTAACCACGTATATCAACATAAAAGGCTAATAAAATTGTGAATAAAATGCAAAAAAAACACTATTTTTCATGTTTGACTTTTTTGAATGTATTCTGCGTCTGTGGCATCTGACAATGAGCGTTTGTAAATGTTTGAGTAGTTAAGTACCTTTAGTTGGAATCTGAGCTGCTTTTTTCATTAACTGGGGTTGAAGTTGTAGCTGTAGGCCTCTGCAAGAGTCTTTGTCAATGATCCACGTTGATAATCCTTGACTGTGTGGTATGACTTGAAGCAGGGTATCAGGCATAGAGGTACATTGCAATCTGGGCAGTACATGCAAGTCTGGCTTCTGTTCCCTGCAGCCTTACACACTTTACAGTCTGGTTTGTACCTTGCCCTTTCATATTTATCAATGAAGTGGTGCTCAGTAAGTCGTGTTGTTGTGACCTGTGGTTTTGAAAGGTGTCACATTGCGTCGAAGAATAGCAGGTTTAATAAGAGTCATACTGACATCCTGATATTTGCTTTGATCTTTTTTTGTAGAGTTGGCAGTGTTGTAGGTTATGTGCCCATTGACCAGGGCAGTTTCAACTAAGAAATGATATAAAAATAGGATCTGTGTGGGTAGGGGTAGCTTGCACCTAGTTGGCTGAAGTGGTCGACACCTCCCATACTTTTGCTGTATTTTTCTGCAAGCACTGGCTTCTGAATTGTTCTGCCCTAAAGAATTTGTCTTTCTAACTGTCTTGTTTATATTATCATTGGAGTGAACAGTAGATATAAGGTTAAATCTGTTCGTATCATGCCAGGTGACTGTCGGCATGCCTTATCTTCTGTCGCACAAAACACAGGATGATTTGTCTTTTTCAATTTGAGTTGTTTTTTCTTCAGTGCTACAGGAAAATGCTTCCTATTTTCAGCTACTGTTCCAAATGCACCAATCTGAATTTCAGGTCTTGAAATAAAGCTGAAGGCTGAATAAAAACTACCACAGAAGAGAATATGCCCCTTATTGTGTATGAAATTTGAATTAAAACTATGGTGACTTTTCAATGAAAAAAAGAGTCCAAATAATGTCAGCTCTGAGAGTTTCTTCCTTGGTCACAAATGATGTCACATCTGTAGGTCTCCTAGTAGTGTTAGACGTTTTTGATGTGTCCGAGGGAGTAGTGTTAGATTGTTTTGATGTTTCTGTGGGAAAAACTGCTCCTTGGGGTTGTGTTCTTTTCTGTTTAAAAAACAAAAAAATGGAACACACAAATAACTTATGAGTAGACCTAAGCTATGTATATTTACCAAGTCAAAGTTCTAAACGCATGAATAATATAGTCAAATAATATTTAACTAGAACAAAAGTTAATATATAGTAATTTGGAGGGTGAATGTATGATGATATCCTTATAACACTTATGATAAGTGAAAATCTTTTAAATATCTAACTGGAAACATCAGGCCTTTATACACACACCCCCTCCCCGTCTTTACTATTTGTGTTTGATTTTTTTGTTGGGGTTTGTTTTGTTTTATCGTTTCTGTTTGTTTCGATTAAAAAAAAAAAAATTTTTAAATTATTTTTTAAATAACATATGCCTATGCACAAAATTGGTAATTTTCATTTATCCTAATTACAGTGATTTGACAGATGTGATGCCACTTTCATGTATCGGCGGTTATTCATGTTATCTGGAATTGAAAACATGTAGGCCTAGGCATATCCTAATTATAACCCTGCAGAGGAGAACGGTATATATCTCTTCATCATAAATATAATAAAAAAGCATTCAAAATATATTTATTTCCCAAAAATGTGATGAAATGAACTGTGGGACATGGTCTGATAACAGGGTAGGCTATAGGATATGGAATCGCCATCAATTTCTATTCCTGACCATCTTAAACTGTGTCAAACATATTCCCGTAAGCAGTTGTAAACCAAGAAATTTCATTCAAACACTAATTTTGGCCATGGTTAAAAATAAAACTGTAAATAGGCCTACATTGTAAATTACAAACACAAGTACAGTAGGCCTATCTATAAAGTTATGTAAATATGTTTTATAAATGAGATAAATGAATTTATTACTTACCTCAGTTGAAATGAATGATTTAATACAACTTGAATGCGTAGAGACAAGTTCTTGGTGTTTTTTTTTTTTTTAAAGTTTTGCCTCATTTTGGCGAGGAGCGTCCCGTTCAACCTAGTCGGAATATATTAGGGCACATGTCAAAATATAAAAAACCCTTAGGTCTGAGGTTATAAATCAATTTTTTCCCAGTAGCTTTCGAGTAACAACAGACGCGAGAGCTAAAAATAAATCTGCATTCACATCATTAATGCAAATCGCCGAAAACGCAAATCGCCGAAAACACAATCTGCCGAAAACATCTGGAAATAGATTTAGTGCGGAAAGGGAAGTAAAAATTCTATGGTAACTGAAGTTTAACAAAAAATACCACCAATAACCGAAAAATGGACAACTTTCGATTTGTAATTTTTTTCCAGGTCCAATGTGGGAAATTCAAGGCTTTTAGCCATTTTTCCAGGCTTTTTCAAGGCCAGGAATTTTTTTTCTTCCGTATTCCAGGTTTTTCAAGGTCACTACAAACCCTGGAAAATGTATAACAACCAAGTATGCTGACCACAAATTTCCAGCATAGTTCTGGACACATGCAAATACTGATAGTTCAGCAAAATAACATAGATAAAAATGGGGTTGCTGTCATCTTATCTAGGCGAGACCAGGTCAACATTTTTTGCCTATGCACTGGTCACAACAGATTGAGAGACCATCTATACCACAAGCATAGAACTGAAGGTTAACAATGAATGGATGGCACACAACATGAAGGCTTGACATGAATTAGTGGATGGTCTATTCTCCTTAAAGAGCTGAAGGTTAACAATGAATGTATGGTACAAAACATGAAGGCTTGTCATGAATTAGTGGATGGTCTATTCTCCTTAAAAGAGCTGAAGGTTAACAATGAATGGATGGCACAAAACATGAAGGCTTGACATGAATTAGTGGATGGTCTATTCTCCTTAAAGAGCTGAAGGTTAACAATGAATGGATGGCACAAAACATGAAGGCTTGACATGAATTAGTGGATGGTCTATTCTCCTTAAAGAGTTAAAGGTTAACAATGAATGGATGGTACAAAACATGAAGGCTTGACATGAATTAGTGGATGGTCTATTCTCCTTAAAGAGTTGAAGGTTAACAATGAATGGATGGCACAAAACATGAAGGCTTGACATGAATTAGTGGATGGTCTATTTTCCTTAAAGAGCTGAAGGTTAACAATGAATGGATGGTACAAAACATGAAGGCTTGACATGAATTAGTGGATGGTCTATTCTCCTTAAAGAGCTGAAGGTTAACAATGAATGGATGGCACAAAACATGAAGGCTTGACATGAATTAGTGGATGGTCTATTCTCCTTAAAGAGTTGAAGGTTAACAATGAATGGATGGTACAAAACATGAAGGCTTGACATGAATTAGTGGATGGTCTATTCTCCTTAAAGAGCTGAAGGTTAACAATGAATGGATGGCACAAAACATGAAGGCTTGACATGAATTAGTGGATGGTCTATTCTCCTTAAAGAGCTGAAGGTTAACAATGAATGGATGGTACAAAACATGACGGCTTGACATGAATTAGTGGATGGTCTATTCTCCTTAAAGAGCTGAAGGTTAACAATGAATGGATGGTACAAAACATGAAGGCTTGACATGAATTAGTGGATGGTCTATTCTCCTTAAAGAGCTTAAGGTTAACAATGAATGGATGGTACAAAACATGAAGGCTTGACATGAATTAGTGGATGGCCTATTCTCCTTAAGTATACAATTTAAAAAAAAAAATTTAACACTTTTTTAATCAAGTCTGCACTTCACAAGACATAACACACACCTATTCATATTAATTAATTATATGAAGCAATTCAGACCAGAAGACGCAGCAATAGAGACCGCAGTCAGCGACTCATAGCTTGACTGCCTGCGTCAGGACCAGCGAACCAGAGCTGGTCAAGACCGTGCTCCACCTCCACGTGGTGGTCCTGGAAACAGTCTGCAGCAGTGCAGGCTGGCTGAGCGAGCACGGATCGCAATGGGAAGGCAAACCCGGTCCTAAAAAATGCCGTGCAGAAGTCGGATGTGTCGACCGAAAGGTGCAGATATCACAGCTACGTTGTAAACAGACACAACGCAACCACCGTCCTTTTCAGGGCGAACGAGGAAGAAGAAGAAGATAAGATTCTCCAGTCAATTTCACACATTTAAATGTATAACACAAGTAGGCTACCTACCAAACTTATGTATTTGTCCACTGTCTATTTTTAAAACCTCACCTGTATGAAAAAATTGCATCCATTTTCGGGCCTGGGTAAAACCCAAAAACAGCCGGGGGTGGGGGGGAATGAGTTAACGAAAACATTTTGAAAATTTCACGTCGAATAACTTCTTCCTCAAAGTTGTCAACTTTTTTCTTCCTTCCTTGCCTGACATTTTTAGACTCAACATCATTACAGTAACCTTCTTCATAGTTTCAATATAATACAATGCAGCTATAACTTTACAATAATTTCACGATACGCCACTGACTTTACAATGATGTCGCACTATTTCAGCTTTCAACAGCAGACAACTGCAGTGCACGAAATGTCATAATTTTGTCTTAAAATATATTTTTTTCTATTAAAAAACTATTTATTGCCCGTGCAACACAAATGTACTGCTGACATGCTAAATTTTAATACCGGTAGATGAGTGTGGATTTTAATATAAGCTAACCTGAAGAAGAGATATCTCAAACTAGATAGGCCTACATTTTCTGGAGGCAAAAAATGTTTTCATAACGTCATGGATAATATAAGACTACATGCAAAATATAAATTCATTACATCAGGTAGTTAGTTTTTTAAAAAACAAATTTCAAAGTTGAACATCAATTGGTGAACGGACTATAAATAGGCCTATAGATTGCCAGTCAGGCAATGTGGTGCAATATGGCGGACCCTGTCCAATTTCGTCGCCCTTTACTAATTTCATGGAATGTACCGTCAAAAACCGCCGCGCCAGTACAACTAAATCGCACTGCTAACAGTGGACATGTAACGGGAACCCCCCCCGCCCCCCCCCCCTTTTATTTTATTTTTACCAAACAATACTAGAAAAAAACCACACAACAAAAAAGACAAACAAATTTTAATATATGTTTCATCACATGAACAGCTCCATACGGCTGTTTGCCAGCGATCTTTTAGTTGTTTCCCTTTTTTCCCCGACCGCGCTATTTATAGCTACATTGACAGAGGTCACGTGGTCAACTTCCTAATGGGAAAAACATGTGGCGATGTTTACTTTTGATAGGGCTTAATTAATGCTTTTAGGCTACTTTATTATTATAAATACCGGCTTTAATTTTGCGTAAACCTAGACTAGAAATGTTAGAGTAAATTTTAGAACAAGAACAGACATTTTATCACAATTAGAACAGAAGATATAATGGTCTGAAATAGTGTAAAATTTACGTTTTTTAAATATTTTGTTATGGTTTGTTTCTAATGCAATTTACACTAAATTGGTCACAATCAACATGCATAACAAATTACAGAAATCAAAAGTAGAAAATCTGCAGAAAATGGATATGAAAGTTTTGTTTTGGTTTCATGCATCAAACATTAATTATTGAAACAGTAAATTGCAAGTCCACATTTATTACCTTAAAATAACACACCCAGTTGTCCCCAAAACATGAGAGCTAACAATTATCTCAATCATACATCACGATGGTCATAATCCCCGAATAAGAAAACAACAACTTTTTTACCATCCCACTCTAAATCTTTTAGTGACTCTATCTGAGCTTTCATGCCATTCATAAATATTTCTAAATTATCATATGTATCTCTGACTCTAGCCATTGATAAAAGGATGGTATTAGATTTCGAATTTGGTTTCTCTAAATTTACTACCTGCATTGTAACTTTGATGCTTCCCTTTCCATGATCATCCCCAATCTTCAGCCATACTTCATTTTCTGGAATGGAACCCGTATGCCACGTTAATAAGCCCGCCCTCTTGTAATCTTTAAGAAGCCCACGAAGAAAGCCACATAAATCTTTGATACATGCAAATGGTGTCTCTAGCCTTTGTCCATTATCCCCCACAAACTCTTTCATTTCCACATCCACTCATTCACGCGTAATCTCTCTTGTCCATTTTCTTTCTGCCCCTTCATGCTCCATGTCAACACCAACATGTTTCAATAATCTTCTCTGTTTTCTCTCCTAAGCCCACGTAAGACCTACTGTTTCCTTCAAGGCTATTGCTAATTCTTTGGATATTCTAACTCTACTTTTAATGCCTGCTTTCCTGCAAATTTCCTGACGTGACGTTTCTGAACAGCGTTGTAGTTCATGTGCCTGCTGCAGGTCTAGTGAATCAGTTGATGTTCCAGCAATATGTTTTCCAACAGTGTGGAGAAATTGAGATCGCTTACGTTTTGTTGGCGTTCTGGTGACTGATGTTTCTCTTCTATGTTTAATTAGTTTTTGTAGTACAATAGGCTGTCCTCTGGTTTTGCATTTTATGATATTACTTTTTGCTGTTTCTAGTTTTTTTCTAACAATGGGTGTGAATAGGGTTTCTTCCTCTTGTGTTAGTGGTTGTGAAGGTGGCTTAGCAAGTAACTGTTGTACTGTGATGTCGCTTTTGAAGACAGGCGAGGTGGATGTACTTATCGTATGTATAACTGACTTGGTAGGTGTAGATGTGGCAACAAAAACTAGCATGCTAGGGTGAGTAGTGTTATCCACCTCCAAATGAATAATGGTATCGCCTTTAATGTGAGATGACTCATCAACCTCCAGCTGAACAATATCATCACTAGTGTGAGCAGGCACATCAACCTCCTGCTGTACAGAGCTATCCTGACTAAAGCTAACTGACTGACTACAGCTAACTGACTGACTACAGCTAACTGGCTGACTACAACTAACTGACTGACTACAGCTAACTGACTGACTAGACATGGAGGGGTCAGAAAGAACATCACAGGGAATAGAGCAGCTTTTTGTTTTTAAAACACCAAAAGATGTCTTTGCAACATAATTGCACAGTTGACATTCACTTATAGTTAAATTATGGTCATAGTCTTTCCAGATGTGCTGACTATTTTCTGATAGTAACTTGGCTGTTTCAAGACACTTCTCATTATGCCTCCTTTTTGAGTTTTGTATTTGTAAGTAACACTTCTTACAAAATATAGTCGAATGCTCTGTGGGTTTATCATCTGATACGTTAATTCCAAACACAAAGAACAGATCATTAACGTAATTAGAACAGTTCAGTGCTTTCTGATTTGAACGTTTTGTTTTGGAAGTTAATGCTCTCTTGCCACAGGCTCTGCACAGTGCACTGGCACAATTCATATGATGCAAAACACTATGTTCCATTTCGTTGTTATGTAGTATAGTTTACTTGTGTATGTATAAAGATAAAGGAATATTTGGGACTATTAAGTCTAACACCAGGATGTAGAATGCTTTATCTGTGAATGAAAGAAGATATACAAACAGTTACTTAAAATTCTTTGGCAGCCGTCGTGTGCACAGGATTGTCTACCAAAGAACACCAATGGAACAGTCCTTATCTCACACACAATAAAAAAAAAAAATTCATATTATAAATACAAGATTAACAAGACTTGAAAGATAGATCAAAGTATGTGGAAGTAATCTATCTATAGCTTTACATGTTTTCTGACGCTTAAATACGTAGCTAAATATCATTATAAATGAATGAAAATGCAAAAACAGATGGTGTTTTACAAAAAGTTTTTTTTCTACCTTATTTAAGATTTGTGAGTATCATGAATGCGTTTACAGTGATTTAAATGCTATAAAATCTGGTGACAATATTCTTGTTCTTGTAATGCCAAAGTCACAAAACTGACTACCACACATTCTCAAGATATGAAACCAAAAAAAAAAGTATTTGGAAATAATCTTTAGCTTCCCTTCGAGAAGTCTTTATAATTATAAACTCAAACGAATGGGCCGATTTTTAGATATTAAATTAATAAAAAGATTACTTATTTTATGAATTTCCTCAAATGATGACGCTGTTTTCAAAAGTCTGTAACTCCGTCAAAACTAATTTCAAACAAATAAAAATGCAGTAAAAAATAGAACACAAAACAAAGTTATAGTACACAAAAGAATTTTAGCGCTGTGTTTATCCAGAACGAGTGGAATGAGTGGAACATATGGCGTAAACCTTGTCCGATGTGAAGTTTTTTTTAGCATTTCTTGAGATGCAGTGAAGTCTTTGCACCTTTTGCTTCGAAGCAACAGTTCTGCCCTGATTCTCACAATTGCATCAAGAAGATTCAGCTGCATTCTGTTTCTTGCTTTCGTTTTAACGGAGGATACAAGAGAAAATATCCTCTCAACTACAGAAAGATCATGCCACTACTTTTAAACTTAATTTGCCCAAATTTAATCCTAATATTGACGATATTTCATGCTTTTTAAATAAATATGAAACATGTTGCCATGAGTTTAAGATTGATAGAGCTACATGGCCTAGCAGGTTAATGGGTTTATTAGTTGGTGAGGCTCTTACTGCAGTCTGCACCATGGATGATCATACTAGAAATGATTATGATGCTGTGAAGGCTTTATTGCTGAAAAACGTATCAACTGGAGGAAAATGGTTACAGATTGAAACTGAAATCACTGTTGCCTGATTCAGCCAAAGATTTTGCTGAATTTATCTCATCAATTAAGCTTTGCTTTTCTAGATGGTGTGATTTGTCAAAACTTGATAAAACTTTTGATGTGCTGGCTGACTTAATTTTAAGAGACAATGCGCTGTCTTCAGTCAGTGGTGGCTTTTTGTCCTTTTTGCAGGAGAGAAAGCCTGAAACGTTGGATGCTGTAGAAAATCATGGACGACAATACCAAATTGCGCATCCTGGAAGAAATCTTGCCAGGACTAACATAAAAGATGTATTGCCAGTGGCGTCAGCTAGAACCATGAAGTCCAATCTACTCAAAGATAAAATAGCATAGACATAAATTTTCGATTAAATCGAGATAATAATACTGGATCTTTCAGAGCGAAGTATAATTTTAACAATAGGTCACAACAACCTCAAAGGAATTTCTATTCATATGATGATGGATATATATCTCAACAATCATCTTTCAGACCTATCAGCTATTGGAACAGAGGTGGATATAATTTCCAATCAAACAAAAGCCAAAGGTCATTCTTTGGAAACAATGTAAATAATTACAACATAAGTTCTCAGCAGAACAATAACTTTCGACGTTCTAGGAATCCTGAACGTTCCAATGCAGTAGGCATCAAAATGATAATAATACAGTCCAAAATAACAATGTTGCTTCTCATGCAAATGCATGTATTGTGGACCTTTCAAATAGTACTAATTGTTCTGAATGTAATTCTTTGTTTTAGCTACAGGGAGTTCCTAGGTTCCTGTGTGGACATCCTTTGCCAGAATGTCCTCTTATGATGGGACAGTTTCACTAGTGTTTAATAGGGGTTTTGTAAACAACCAACTTGTTTCAGTGCTCGGAGACACTGGATGCACTACTGACTACTGTTGGGGCGCAAAGTTCATGAGCGGACAAATCTGAGTACACAGGCAATGAAGTCAAATGCTTTACATTCGTGGGCACAGCTGAATATTATCAAACTGCTGAAGTATTCTTAGATACCCCTTATTTTATTGGAAGGACTCTCGTGTGCCTACTGGACAAACCATTGCTGGAATAACTCTCGGGAATATCCGTGGTCTTCATGAATGCACTAATGATGATATTTTAAAATGGGAACAGCATCATTTGCTTATGGCAAATGCTGTCACTACTAGAGCTCAGTCTCGTGCACATTTGCATAAACAGGTCCAGATTGAGGAGAAGACTAATGAGGTGATGAATAATAAGAGGGTGACTGAGAGGGTGGTGACTGATGAGGGGATGTCTGATAAGGAGGGGACAGATGAGGATGATTTACATGTTGAACTTATTGACAAAGCATCATTCAAACAGATGAAAATGATGATTATTCATTTTAAAAAAAGTTCATGTTGCCAAATCTGATGATGTGGTATTTAATGATAATTCTGTACACTGGGACACAATCAAGAATGGGATCTTGATTCTGAATTTCAAATAATCTACATCAGTAAAAAAAACAAATTTTGGTACCCACTAGTTTCCGCCCATTTGTCTTACGGCATGCTCGTGATGTTAATTGTGCAGGACATTTAGGGATTGCCAGGACAAAACAGAGGGTTTGGTCTCATTTCTTTTAGCACGGGGTGACAAGAGATGTGAAAATCTTTGTCGCACGTGCAAAACTTGCCAAGATGTGGCAGCTAAATGCCCTAAGAATAATGCGCCTATCCAGGCGTCATACATATCTTTGCGTCCATTCGCAAAAATGGCAATCGACCGTATAGGTCCACTACCAGTCACGTCAGCTAGATGTCATCGTTATGACTAACATGCATTGATATGTACACGCGCTGGCCAGAGGCTATTCCTCTGAAAACAATATCGACTACAGATGTTGCTGACGCACTATTTATAATTTTCAATCGATTGGGTTGTCCCGAAAACATATTATCAGATCGATGAACTCAGTTTATTTCTGATGTTATGACTCAGGTTATGAGAGAGTTTGAGATAGATAGATCTCTTAGTAGTTTATATCACCCAATTGCGAATGGGAAAATTGAGAGGCTAAATCGCTGTCTTAAACAAATGCTAGGCAAGGTAACTGCGAAATACCTGCAGGATTGGGATAGAGTACTCCCAGCGGTATTGTTCGCCTATCGGGAAATACCTAACGAACATACTGGATTTGCTCTGTTTGAATTAGTCTTTGGTGCCACGCCAAGAGGACCTATGTCCATTCTGAAACAGTTATTAGTTGGAGCTGACATGCCTGAGGATTTTCAAACCTCCTACCATTACGTGGTTAACTTGATGTTACAGATGGGGTTATCTTCTTGCAATAATTAGTTGAACATAGAACGAAGATCATCTAAGGTACATGCATCGTACTAATAACACGAATGGAGACGGGTGAGATTATATATGACATCAATGGTTGAAGAACTCAAGTCATCAGGTGGGAGGGTTCACAAAATATCCTTACGTTTAATGTACATCAGAGATAACAACTTCATAGAAATGGCATGGCATATTGTACATGTATATCGTCGAATACTTCAACAGTCTCGTCTCAACCATACATTTCTGGCCGCTTATCTAGAGGTGAAATCCACCCAAGTAATGTGGGTCAGACAATGTGGATGTACATTTATACTTGAATACTTCTTTAAGTTATCACAAACTTCTTGCTAAGTTCTGATTCATCTTAGTTAAAATATTGGCAGCCTTCGAAGAATATAATATGCCACTTGGAGCCCTTCCTCCACAATATTATGAGCTTGATTAAAATACGTCTTACCATGAAGACCACAGATAACGAAAGGCAAAGAATCTTACCCGTTGGCATAAATTAGTGCATAATGCGTTACGTCTTTAACAACTGGTAACGTATTAAATATGTATCGTTCAATATAAGTAAAAACCCGTGCAAAAACATGATTTAACACAGAGAGACATATACCGCAAATTTAACTGGTAAAAGCCTATGTGTGTTCATGATACAAAATACATGAATATTCTTTCTTTAACAATACCGCCGTCGGTCGGGTAAAAAAAAATCAAAGAATTTGTTTTTTTTCGCAATAAATGAGATATACGACATCAAGACAATCAAAATACGGAACTGAATATCGGCCACAATTGGTCACATAATATTGTCAATAATATTGTCGTTGTCAAACTGCGTAAACAGTGTCAGTCAAAAACTGTATGCATATAGACTAACGAAATAATGATGCAAAACAGAAAGATGTCCGTCATGAGTCAAGAAAAGAAGAGAAAAGAAAAGTAGAACATATCAATCATACAACAATAAAGAAGATAAATGTAAATGAACACAAGTGTGCATGAGTGTGATATGAAACAAGAAATCAGGAGAAAAGAGAAGTTACTGATAACAGCATGGCACAAAAAATTATTATGTGTTATCTCCCCTTATTGCATACGACATTAAGCAAAAACACTTGATGGATATCAAAGAACAAAAACAACACCCAAGGCAAAGTCCATATGAAAATTTAGAAACAAATTAAACTATATAGAAATGTGAAGTGTTGAAGAATTAAGTGACATATCAAATTACAATTACATGCTAGTTACAGGGAATATAACTATAATGTCAAGAGAATAAGTTCAGCAGCACGAAAAATGTTTCTTAAACAGCTAGAGTTCATAATACCACTGCGAAATTAGTCCACATGAAAATAAGTCATTGTGTACTTTAATAAAGCCACCACAAAACCATAGTTCATGCAACGTTCATGTATATCGTAAGATACGGATCATAGAGACACATTAAAAAGGTGCTCGATCTGGATGTATAGTTAGAATGTATCAGGATCGAACCGAATCATGATAGTCAAACCAAAGTAATAGCAGGAAATGCTGCTAGATCGCATCAGAAATGTCGAAACTCTTGTCACAGAAAAAATATCCGGTATCTCATCTGATATGAATAAAAGCAATACAATACAGTCTGTTTGTCTGTTCACCAGCATCAAAGACCCGTAAAAAGCGTACCGTAAAGTAGCCTTATAGATGTGTCAGTTCATCGTATCAATGTCTGATTTAGCACAGCGAGATAAAATGTCAGCTACCACGTTAGTGGATCCCGGGATAGCTTGAATCTCAAACTTGAATGGCTGTAGTAAGATCGCGTAGCGGGCAAGTTTGGCGTTCTTGTGATTAGCACGCTTGATAGCAGCTACAGACTTCTAGTCAGTCTGTATAATAAATGGTGTTCCAAGAAGGAAGCGTTCCAGCTTCTGAATGGCTCAAACGACGGCCAAGAGTTCCAGCTCTAACACATGGTACTTTTTCTCAGTGTCAAACAGCTTGCGGGAGATATACAACGTAGGATGAAACATGCCATCAAATTCTTGCATCAAACAAGCACCCAATCCTAGAGAGCTAGCATCTGTACGGAAATAATAAATACGATTTATGTCTGGTAACCTCAAAATAGGAAGATTAGAAAAAACATGCAATATATGGTGAAAATCAGCCTGGCAATCTTGCGACCAATGTACGTTATTTGGTAAACCCTTTCTTAATAGAGAGGATAGGACAGCAGTGATGTCTGATAGATTTGGAATGAAACGACTGTAAAATTGAAATAGTCCCAAAAGAGTACGAACTTGTTTTTTCGTAGTAGGAGTAGACAAATTCAAGATTTTTGAGACATTTTGTGGGACAGTCTGGAGGCGACCGGAACCAACAGTGTGACATAGGAAGGAAAGTTCACAAAAAAGGCAATCTGAACTTTAGTAGGCCGAGAAGTTAAGTTATGCAGACGAAGAGTGTCTAATAAAGAATGGAGACCCACGAAGTGTTCTTCCCAAGATGAGCTGAACAAACAGATATCATCTATGTAAGCAATGATGTCAGATCTATGGGACAGGATTCTGCGCATCATTCTGACGAACGTGGCAGGGGCGTTCATAAGCCTGAAAGGCATAACATTCCACTGGTATAAACCACGTGGAGTAGAAAAGGCAGTAAGAGGTTTAGCACGTTCAGTCACTGGAATTTGCCAATAACCTTTAATGAGATCAATCTTAGTAAAGAAGAGAGCCTTAGCAAGGCGAGATAAAAGATCATCAAGCAAAGGACGAGGCTCAGCATCCGGAACAGTTATACAGTTTAGTTTACGATAGTTAACACACAATTTGATACTATTATCCTTCTTGTGGACAATAACAAGGGGTGAAGAGTAAGGAAAAATACAGGTTTCAATAATACCAAGACGCAACATTTGTTCCAACTCAAGTTCAGTTTGGCGCTGGTAATGAATGGGAACAGGATAAGGGCGTAAACGGATAAGCCTATCATCAGTAAGGATGATGTCGTGAGAGATTACAGACGTGTGACCAGGAATGTCGGTAAGGACATCAGAAAAGGATTGTAATAAATCGGAAACTTGGCGATGCTGATCAGCTGATAATGAGGAAGAAATGGAAACATCCCGCCAAAATTCAGTAGAAGACAAAGGAAGTACAGGTAGATTCATGTGGATATCAGGAAAAGAAGATTCTTCCTCATGAATCCCCGACAAGCTAGAAAAATGGCAAGAATTACCTACATTCTCATCAATGTCATGAAAAACAGCATGTAAATGTTCGGGTCTGGTATGAAATTCCTTTAGCATGTTAATGTGAAATATTTTCTTTTGACCTTTAACATCTACGGCGTAGTCAACGTCAGAGATATGAGACACTACGCAATCAGCAATCTATTTTCTTTCCGAGGAAGCAAAACAAATGCTTCATCATCCGGAAATAGCTGTCGTAGACGTTTATTTCTGTTTTGAAAAAGGCGAGATTTGTCTCTGGCAGCCTCGGACAAAGATGTAGCCAACTGGCATGCGTCTACAATCTTCTGACGAAGATTAACAACATACTCATAAGATGACTGAGTGTCCTGAGTCATCTCTGAGTTAGTGAGCAGATCTTTAATTAAACGCATGGGCTCTCGCGGCTGAGCACCAAAAACAAGCTCAAATGGCGAAAAGCCCGTTTGCTCGTGCGGTACTTCTCGATATGCGAAAAGCTCAGCTGTCAAGATCCTATCCCAGTCTTGGGGATGTTTGGCAATTACTTTGTTTAGTATTTGCTTGAGCGTCCTATTGAGCAGCTCCACTGCACCATTGCTCATTGCGTGATAGATGCTACTACGGGACCTATATATATTCAGCCTCTACATGACAGTAGTCGTGGTCTTAGAAACGAATTGAGAGCCATGATCAGAGAGGAGTTAACGTGGGAACCCCAATCTAAAAAAGATCAGAAATGGTGCATCAGCCACTTCAGAAGTAGTGATGTGTTTGAGAGGGATAGCCTCTGGCCATAGAGTGCACAAATCAATGCACGTGAGGACATACCTGTGTCCTCTCGCAGACATAACAGGCAGAGGACTGATAATGTCCTCGGTCATCTTATCAAAAGAGCGAACAGAGAAATCACAGGCCTGGATAGGAGCGACATGAAAGGCTCCCCTAGATTTAACTCCCTGACAGGTAATACAGGAGCGCACGTAGGCTGACACGTATCTGGAGACACCTGGCCAAAAGAATGAAGACAACCCTCTAGAACGTGTGCGAGTGTAACCCATATGACCTGCACAATGAGAGTCATGTGCACGTCGCAAAATGTATGGGCAAAGTTTAATAGGCACCATAACTTGGTGTTTGACAGCAGAGACATCTATACAATTTCTAATTAATATGTCATTCTTAAGTGTAAACCAGTGTCTTGGAGTTTGCTGAAAGTCACTATCATCATTTCTGACCGTGGAGAAAATTTGTTTTAAGGAATCATCCTTCCTTTGCAATTATGCAAAAGACACTCTATCTATGTCAGAAAGTAACTGAAATTCATCCTGAGTTGTAGGGTTAATCTTTTCAGCTATATTACTCCAGTGCCTGAGCCTAGGCACGTGCAGTAAGTGCATTGGCAGTTAGTAGATTATGTCGTTCACACACGTCAATTTCTTCTGGTGAGCAATCCTTGCTCCCGAGGATACGACCAATCGTTAAATCAGCAATAGGGTTTTTCAAAAGGCATACTTTAACCTTCCTTGAAGAAAAAAATGGTTTATGGATATCAACAATGTCTGTGGGATCAAATTCAATAGTACCACCGAATGTAATACATTTTACAAAACCACCCGTAGCACATGAAGGATGTACAAGAGACTGTATGATCCCAACAGTAGTAGATCCCGAGTCACGGAGCACAGACATTTGGGTATTATTCAACAACCCCCTGTGAAATAGTAAAGTGCCAGTGCCATCATGAGCTGACAAGTCGGTAACAGCTGGCAAAGAGTGCCCACACTTCAAAATCGAAGTACTATCTCCCTGACAAAGAGTGTGACAATGTTGGCAATGTGAGGCAACCTCAAAATCAAAAGCACAACATGCAGCTGATTGATTCAGAACACAATTTTCCTGATTAATGATGGGTGCATCCCCAGTAAGTGCTGACCCAGCATTATGTTCTGGACGAATTAGAGCACGAGAACGTGATCGTTGTCCCTGGTGATCAAAGTAATTACCTTGATTCCTGTAGTTGTGTGTGTTATTTCTATGTTGGAAATTCGGATTGCTGGAACCATTATTATTCCAATTTCTATTATTAGGATGAAAATTGTCCTGCCTTCTCCAATTTGAATTTTTCTGGTAAGAATTGGTTCTAAATTTAGGTGACTGATTCCTAAATTGTTGTCTAACTCTGTGAAACTTCCATCTCTGCTGAAATTTCTATTCCCATGGAAATTTCCATCATTGTACCTCCCCTGCACAAAGTTCCTATCAAGGCTATTAAATCTCTGTCTGAATGTATTGTTGTTCCAGGTTGTGGCTGAAGCAACAGGTAGTGAATCTTTAATAGCAGTGTTGCTAATGCAAGCACAAGGATGTGTGGTACAATATTGTTTACCGATTTCTTCAAGAGAAGGCAGGTTAGATGGTTTGCGTTCATGTAAAAAAGACCAAAATGGCTTACTTACAGAGGACAAAACCTCATCCCTCAATAACAGATCCGTAAGGCCATTATAGGTTTTCTCCATACCTGGGAGTTGAACCCATCTATTGAAAGTTAATCGTATAGCAGCAATGAAGTCCGAGAAGTCCTTCCCAGTTTCAGGAGTCATTGTTTTAAATCTCATACTATATCCCGCTGCGTCAAGCTGGTAACGTTTTAATAAGAGAGCTCTTGCAGCTTCATAATTATTTCTAATAGACTCACCCATGGTACATAAAGCAGTATAAGTATTTAAACCAATAAAACGGTATTCAATCAGTTTTACAAATAACGGTTCACAAGAAACAAGGGACGTTTCGGGTTTTACCCTTCGTCAGCCACAAACAGGTGACAAAGACAAGAATTACATATAGGTACTACAAAACTATACGATGATGAGAAATATACAACAAATGGGCGATACAAGCAGATGGAAAAAGTAAACAACAACAGTGATGAGAGAAAAAAAAACAATAATACAAGAAAATCGTAAAATCTAAAAGAAATACTGAAACAAGAAAGTAAATAATCAACGAAACGAAAAAAAGAGAATTAACAAAACTGTGGAACTAGTAAAAGTTGACTCAGCTCGATCCAAAGAATCTGTAAAAGAAAGCAGTAGTATTCTGTCACAGAAATCGCAAGGAAGTGACGTACGATAGCGACAAAACAAAAGATATAAAAAGATATGAAACGAACCAAAACAAAAACATAAGAAGATAAATCTTAAAGACAACGAATAAAGAATGACAAAGAGAAAAGCTACCAGAATTTATGCAAAATGATGTTGGATATTCAAACCATCGGGAGCTAAAACGCCTATTTTAAAAATAAGACGATTCTCCAACGAAAAGCGAGTCTTGTCATTACCGGCACATGAAAGGAAGGCAGTGACATGAATATCGAAATTACCTGAATGGTCAGGCCTATTGAAATGAAGGGCCACCGGTAAATGTTTGTCATGATAGATGTCATTCAAGTGCTCACGAAACCTGTCTGCCAAACGCCTGCCAGTTTCACCAATATAGGTCATGCCACACCTCTTGCAGATGATAGCATAAATCAGGTTTCTGGATTCGCACGTAAAAGACTCTCTAATGATAAATTTTCTTTTCGGAAAAGTGACTGTCTGAGTTTGGAGTACAAACGGACAGGTCTTACATATCCGGCGTTGGCACGGTTTAGTACCAAAGTAAGACGGGCTAGTATGTCGCAAGCGACTGTGTACAAGAATATCCATAAAATTCCTATCCCTACGATAAGCTACCAAAGGTGTATCACGAAACAACTCTTTGGTATCAGGATCAGAGTTGAGAATAGGCAGATGTCGAAACAGAATTCTCTTTACCGCCAGACAGTGAGGATGGAAAGTTGGAACCAGTTTGAGTCTGTCAGATTGGACAGAAGGTTTAGTAGTGAGTGCCGTCTGACGAGTGACGCGTGTGATACGATTAAGGGCATCAGATAAAACATGTTCTGGATAAAGCCGTCGGGCATCTCTTGAGCTCGCTGATGAAAATCATTGTCATCGTGACATAACCGAAGCAAGCGAAGAAGTTGAGAAAAGGGAATGGAATTTTTACAACTAAGAGGATGCGATGAAGTATAAAGAAGGAAACTATGAGCGTCAGTAGCCTTATAATAGACAGACGTTTTAAGACAAGTAGGGCTAATAGTCACAGTGATGTCAAGGAAGTTCACTGAGGTCGTAGAGATTTCAGAAGTGAATTTAATGGCAGGATTGAAATTACCAACATAGTCAATAAATCGACGGAGGTCTACCTCAGACATGTCTGTAATGCCAATACCATCATCAATATAGCGGCGGTAAAACTCGGGTATTGGTCCATCATAACTTTGAAAGACCAAATATTCAAAGTGGCCCATAAACAGGCAAGCGTAACTAGGGCCCATCTTAGTACCCATAGCGACGCTACTGATTTGGTTGAAGAATTAGCCATTAAACTCAAAAAAGTTGAGAATAAGAAACAACTCAGCAAGGCGAAGAAGCGGACCTGTACTTATAGTAAGATCAGTACGCTGGTCGAGAAAAAATTGGAGTGCCTTGAGACCATCAGCATGTGGAATAGAAGTATAAACGGAACAAACATCTAGGAGGAAAAGACGGTAAGTACGATCAGGCGTGAATCTGATCGAATCAAAAGTAGTGATAGCATGAGTATTGTCTTTCAAATAAGAAGGCAGATTGGCGACTAAAGGCTGGAAAATACTATCAAGGAATTCAGAAATACGTTCAGTGGGACAAGAACAGGCTGAAACAATAGGCCTACCAGGGTTAGCAATTTTATGCACCTTAGGAAGCATGTAAAAGGAAGGCTTACCCAGACTACTATCAAAAATATGGAGAGATAAAGCACCAGAAGGAAGAAGATCATCATGGACCAGGCCACGGATAGTCTCATAAACAGTAAGATTATTACGGACTGTAGCGTCACCAGAACAAGGTGAGTAAAAGGTGGTGTTACCTAGCTGTGTATCTCTTTCGTGAATGTATAAGTCCTTACGCCAAACAACCACAGCACCCCCTTTGTCTGCCGGCTTGATAACAATATCATCACGGTTTTTAAGGCGTGACAATGCCCGCCATTCAGAAGACGTGAGGTTAGATCGACGGAGACGGCGTAGATTGAGCTGGTCAATGTCATGTAAAGTATTGGCAATATATAAATCCAGAGCACGAGAAGCTCCTGGAGCTGGAGCCCAGTCTTGTTTAGGTTTGCCAAAACGACGAAATATGTCATCAGTATCGGAAACCTGGTAGAATCCTTACCCTTACGATGGTAATATTTAAGACGCATGCAGCGATGGAAGCTGTGAACATCTTGAAGCAGAGAATATTTGTCAAAATTAGAACGAAGAGGAACAAACTTAAGACCTTTACTCAGGACAGACAATTCATCAGGAGACAGATGCAAATCTGGAGGAATGCAAATAACTTTAGCATGGGTAGAAGATTGAATAGAGGACCTTGAAGGAGGTTGCGGATGGAGGCGGCACAATTTCTCTTTTTTATACGTGCACAAACGAGTATACAGCTCCCTATTCGTGTCATGGATAATAGTGCGAATAAGAGAGAACGTTGCCGGGCACGACGAAGTCAGTAGACGTAGTTGTTGAGTAAGGTGTGATTTGGAAAGTTCAAACTCAGTCAACTGGCGTTTATGTATAGCAATGACGCACCTCATACGTTGGAAGGAACATTTCTTCTCAACCTGTTGTAAGCGGTGCTGGTCAGCAGGATGAGGAAGTTCAGCCGATAGATGGAAGCTAGAGACAAACCCTTTGGGAATAACCCTAGCACGGAGACAGTTCTTGAGAAAATTAATGTGACATGTACAGCTTTTCTTCTTGTAAAAAGTAAAGGCTAAATCAGAAGCAGTACGAGATATGTCGGAAGGCATGAGAGAAAATGAATGGGTAATAAAAGAATGAAGAGAAGAAATCAATTGTTTCTGACAGTCCTATGTAACTCAGACTGTCACTTTTCCGAAAGGAAAATTTATCATTAGAGAGTCTTTTACGTGCGAATCCAGAAACCTGATTTATGCTATCATCTGCAAGAGGTGTGGCATGACCTATATTGGTGAAACTGGCAGGCGTTTGGCAGACAGGTTTCGTGAGCACTTGAATGACATCTATCATGACAAATATTCACCGGTGGCCCTTCATTTCAATAGGTAATTCCGATATTCATGTCACTGCCCTCCTTTCATGTGCCGGTAATGACAAGACTCGCTTTTCGTTGGAGAATCGTCTTATTTTTAAAATGGGCGTTTTAGCTCCCGATGGTTTGAATATCCAACATCATTTTGCATAAATTCTGGTAGCTTTTCTCTTTTTCATTCTTTATTCGTTGTCTTTTAGATCTATCTTCTTATGTTTTTGTTTTGGTTCGTTTCGTATCTTTTTATATCTTTTGTTTTGTCGCTATCGTACGTCACTTCCTTGCGATTTCTGTGACAGAATACTACTGCTTTCTTTTACAGATTCTTTGGATCGAGCTGAGTCAACTTTTACTAGTTCCACAGTTTTGTTAATTCTCCTTTTTTTTCGTTTCGTTGAATATTTACTTTCTTGTTTCAGTATTTCTTTTAGATTTTACGATTTTCTTGTATTATTATTGTTTTTTTTCTCATCACTGTTGTTGTTTACTTTTTCCATCTGCTTGTATCGCCCATTTGTTGTATATTTCTCATCATCGTATAGTTTTGTAGTACCTATATGTAATTCTTGTCTTTGTCACCTGTTTGTGGCTGACGAAGGGTAAAACCCGAAACGTCCCTTGTTTCTTGTGAACCGTTATTTGTAAAACTGATTGAATACCGTTTTATTGGTTTAAATACTTATATTCCTTACCAGTTTTACAGCAGCCCCTTAATTTATTTACTTACATAAAGCAGTTAATGGTTCCCCATTCAAGAACTCCATAATTTTAGCACACCATTGAGATTTGTCTGGTTTATGTGCCTCACAGACACTTTCATAGCTGCTAAAGAAGCACGAAATGTCATCAAAACTTGGGTTAAATATTGGTAAGCGAAATTTAGCAGATGCGTTATTTTTACCCGAGGAACTAGGAACATTTAAATTACCATTATTGCTATTTTGACCCCTTAATTTCAATTCTTCCAAATGAAGAAGCATCATTTCCTTTTTATGTGCTAGTGTCAAAGTTTTCTCTCTACCATTTCTCTATCATGTTGCATTTTTCTCTCTTCTGCAATAAGTCTCTTCTCCTCCAACTCAATCATTCTCTTCTTCTCCTCCAACTCTTCCAGGCGCCTTTTCTCAGCTTCCTCTCTTCTAATTCACGTCTCTTCTCAGCCTTCTTCTCCTCCAATGCTTTCTGGTTTTCGAATTCTTGTTTTGCCTTTGCCAACTCAGACATGGCAAAGTCCTTCAAAACTTCTCATTTATAACCAATTGCTTTGCCCTGCTCGACAAAGTAATCCAAGGTAGCCATGTTAACTAATTATGTGACTCACTTAGTCGAAACGTAATACATGGCTTTTTGCTGTACAGTTTGATGTAAGCAAAGAATATAGCAATAGTATATAGCAATAACTTACTTACTTAGTCGTTCCCCTTCTACCGTGAGGTGTAGAGGTTTGGAAGAGAGAGCGCCAGTCTATCCTATCGGCTGTCTTCCTCCTGGCCTGGTTCCATTCTAGTATTCGATCCTTCAAAGATTGTCTGATGTTGTCCTCCCAGCGGACTCTGTGTCGTCCTCGGGGTCTGGATCCTTTGCTCTTTGTTTCCCATGCTTGTCGTGGTAGCCGATCTTCTCCCATTTTGCAGACATGGCCAACCATCTTAATTGGGACTGTTCTACTTGGGTCTGCAGGGGGTAGGATTTAAGGCCTTGACGTATCGTCTGGTTGCGTACCATGTCTCTTCTTGTTACTTCAACCACCTTCCTCAGATACCTCATTTCTGAGGTTTGGATCTGGCTTTTATGGGTTGTAGTCATTGCCCATGACTCGCATCCGTATGTCAAGACTGGGACATAGGTGGAGCGGTATACAGCCATCTTCGTTTTCTTACCAACCTCTCTCTTGCTGAGGAATCCTCGATTTATGGCCTGAAAAAGTCTCCCAGCTGCTGCTTTTCGAGTGGCCAACTCTTCTTTGATGCCTCCCTTTCGGTCTATAATAGCTCCGAGGTATTTAAAGTGGTCGACCTGCTCCAGGACCTGTTCTCCCAGCTTAGTCTGATGTTTTCTTTCTTCTCGTGATATCACCATGGATTTTGTTTTAGAGCTGCTTATGACCATCCCTCTCTTCTCCAGCTCTTCCTTCCAGACTTGCAGGTTGGATTGGAGATGTGCCTCTGATTTTATAGCAATAACAACAATGCAAATTATGTAATATCAATGTAGCGAAGAATAAAAAAAATATGGTGCAAAAAGAAAAAAAAATTATATATAAAGCAATAGCAAAAGAAAATAATATGGACAAACAGTGAAACACTAGCAGCAAGGAAACAATTCTAATGGAGTGTAAGATTAACATTGATATATGCTGTGCAGATATTAAGCCCACAAATGCAATTCTACAAAGGGCTAAAAGAACATGTGTTGATTATAATGCAAAACACTGTGCATCGAAATAATAGTACCGGTACCTTACGATCACTTTAGTTTTTTTATATGTAAAGAACAGCATGAGACTATTAGCATGTTTTAAATTACACTAATTAAAATGCTAATAGATTTTTATATGTCATTTCTCGTTTTAAAATTGTATTGTGTATAATTTATTAATATATTTTTGCGTAAGGATTTTTGGATATTTGTAATGATTTTTTTGATCCAACGTGCAGGGTTTTGTCTCAGGAGGTTGACAGGTATGCTATTGGATAGACTATCTACAGCTACTTTTTTCAGTAAATTTGATTTGTTTAAAGGTTATTGGCAAGTCCCCTTGTCGGACAGAGCAAAACCTTATACTTCTTTCCCTACACCTTTGGGATTCTTTCAATTTAATGTTATGTCTTTTGGTCTCGTTAACGCTCCTGCGACTTTTGTTTGTATGATGCGAAAAATTGTCTTTAGTCGTGATGACATTATTACATATTTTGATGATATTTGCCTTTTCCATCAATCGTGGGAAAAACGTGTTCTTAAAATTGAGTCTTTGTTGACTACTCTTCGTCCCCATCATCTTACTGCAAGACCTTCGAAAACTAAAATAGGGTTCACTGAAATTTCTTTTCTTGGTCATAAAGTAGGAGGCGGTTTTCTTAATCCTGAGGATTCCACTATCTCCAGGATCTTGAATTTAGAAATTCCTAAGAAGAAAAAAAAACATGTTCGCAGTCTTTTAGGTCTTGTAGGATTCTATAGAAAATTCTTGTCTAATGTTTGAGAAATTACTCCAGTTCTGTCTTCGTTATTAAGAAAGAACTCCAAATAAGATTGTTTGGACACACACATTCGTGTAATGAGTCATTAAATTTGCTTAAATCAAATTGAGAAAAAAACTCAAAATCACAAATTTAAGATTGCCTGACACTCGATTTCCTATTATCCTTAGAGTCGACGCCTCTGGTTCGGGAACCGGCGGTACACTTATGCAGGGATTCGATGATTATCTACATCCAATTCTGTATGTCAGTGGTAAATTTACACCCACAGAGAAAAAATACCCCATTGTCGAGCGGGAGTTGCTCGCGGTGGTATATTGTTTTACAAAACTGCAACGCTATCTTATTGGTGCGAAATTCGTCTTGGAGACAGATCAGAGGGCCTTGTCCTATCTTAAGACTGCAATATTTCGTAATGAGAAGGCTACCAGAGCATAACATGCGCTCCAACCCTACGAATATGACATTCGTGCCATCAAAGACAGTCAAAACGTGGTAGCGGATGTGTTATCACGTTGCGTGAAAGACTCACTGTCATCTAGAAACACTGCTAATGCAAGTATCTTGTGAAGTTACATCAAATCTATTAACTGACTTCTCCACGTGTTGACCAATGAACATTGTACGATATATGAACATATTTTGCTGATAATGCATATGCTGACAGGAATTTCCTGATGTAATACTACTATGCACAGAGGATATATGACAATTTCCTGTGATGAATAACAATTCCGAGGACTATCGTAATTTGTTCATTAAAAAAATTGAAGCAAATCACTCAATGACTCTTTTGACAGTACTTACAGGTATTGAACGTGTTAACTCAGCACCTGATGTCGATGAATGCTGATATCGCCAATTTCAAGTTGTACCTCGTTTTACTCAGTTCATTACATGGATGTCTTGAACCGTGTTAGCAGCTTCCATACTCGGTTTATGAGCGAAAACACACATTCATTGATGGTCTAAGAGTAATGTAATATTGGGATATTTTGAATGCAAAAACTTGATTTATTCTATTGTTGGAACGGCTCTAAAGATTAAGGGACTTAATCCAAGGATGCTTCGCATGGACAAAGGGACATAACTAGAAACATCCTATCGTGCCATTATTTTTCTCTATCCGGTTGGACATTGAACTTATAAAGGAACATACAATAATATAGCAGAGAATCATGGACAGGAACTTTGTGCTCGATTATAAATATTTTCTCTGGACTTTAGTTGGTTATTATTCCACTAGTATGGACAACAATATAACATTGTGACTTTAAATATAGTGCTTTAATTAGCTGTTGATTAATTTTAATTTGCGGGATGAGATTCTGTCTTTGACACAAGGCATTAATACACTCACACTAATTATTGATTGAATATTTTAATGGTTCTCACAACGACTGGCAATTTGTACCATACATCAGTGTATTCTTACCTGAAACGACACACAACTTCGTCATGTTCAAAATTACAGTTTTTTTTTTTTAATTGACACCACAATATACTTTTTATGACAAGTACTTAGGATGTACACATGACTTTAGTCTTCTCACGTATGATGTTGCATTCATTCCCTTTACTAATATGATTGTCTCCCTAATTTCATCTATTTACGCTTTTATAAATTTGTATATTCTATAATGCTTTGCATCATTGCTGTTGATCAATAAGTTAATTAATTGACAACAGATACTGGACTTGACTGATAGGTGTTATTGGACGGTGTGAGGTATGTGGGTCCATGTATTGCTACCATCATTTTTTAATATGTTGGATACTTACACTTTTAGTGTTAAATTGCCTACCCTATGGCAGAAACCTGGGTGCAATGCTAGTGTTTACTTACAGTGAAATTTGATGTTACCATATTTCACTCTGGTGATGTTATACTCACACCGCGAGAATAATGAAAACTTTGTTTCCATTATTTTTGCGGGGGGGGGGGTGGATGGGTTGGTGGGGAGGGAGGTTGTGATTAAAAATCATAATATTTATGTCCATATAATAGGCAGCTCAACAGGGCTCCTTTGTTGTTTATTTTATACGGAGTCACTTATTAATAAAGAAAGTGACGTCATGCCGAGATGGTTGACTGGCAGACGTGAACAAATTTAAAGCAGAAGTGAGGTAATCGTCTGCAAAAGAGATGCGGCTTGCGTTTCGAAGTGTGCAAACGTATGTGTTTTGAGCTCTTGCAAGTATTTATTTTTTTTTGCCTGAATTATTCCATCACCAGGACATCAATATACTTGGTTGAGGTGTCCCTGGCTTATTCTAGTAAGGAAATGTGTGCTTCTTCATAACGACGTCCAAAGGACGATATTAAATAAAGTTTGACTGATTGCCAATGACCAGCGTTTGATAGGGAACGAACTGGACTTATACCGTACGCACTACTGCATTTTGCCTTTGGGCCTTTATATCTATTACCATGGCGCTGTTTGTCAAAACGAATGAACTGCATGTTTGTAAAATTGTGAAGGGGGTGTTGGTCCGCTCAGTGCAGTTATGCTGATTTCGTGTTGTATGACTGCCCCTAGAGTCTACTTTGGCCACGAAGAATATCTCCGGTATAATTAACATTACGGCATGTATCACAGGGCAACATCATCAGCAAATTTTGGCTCTGAAATACAGACCTGTCTCATTTTCCAGTACCCCACTGAATACTTTCCTGTCCTCACCTTGATGACATCGTCCATGAGGAGTATGAAAAGACAAAGTGACAGGATATCACGCTGTCTTACACCAGTGGTGGTCCTGAATTCTTGTGACTTATGGTTTGCCGTCGTCACATAATTTTGCAGGACATAGTGCCGAAGTACACCAATCCAAAACTGTTCAGTGTCTAGAAGGAGTCCATCTTTCTTAAATGGAGCTTCTTCTTTCCAATCAACAAAAGGCATTTGTCTGTAAAATTCTTCAATTTCGCTGACGTTGTTTCCTGCATGGTGTATGAAGAGTAACTCGGAAAACATAGGCCTTGAAATTTGATTTAAAATGATCACAGGGCTCAATTTTGATACACTTTCAAATGTATCTCTCGCCGACTGAAAGCTTCTTCTAGCATAGACATCTTTCTTTGACATTATTTATTTCTAGATGAGCCTCAACACTGTTGTTCTGCTGTAGGAATTTATTACATGCTGTTAAAAATCAAAATCAACTTGATGACTATTTTTTACCGTCTTTTGGCATCATACAGTTCGGGTTGGCTCAAATTATGTAGCTGCGTTCATCACTGTAAACAATTCTTTGCATGCTTCTCGTCTTAATTCCCTATGGCGAAACCAATTGGGTATTTCTGACAGTACAAATTTAAAATGTGATGGTAGCTTGGATACTGTATATTGAAGCACAGTGCCTTCGAATGACAGATACATTTGAGTTGCACACAAAAAGGAGACACACCTTTTAGTCTAGACCACACAGAGTTGTTGCACGCAACCATGTTTGATGCACCATCCGTTGCAAAACCAATCTTTTTATTTCCTCGTCAATCAAATTGAATATCTTTTCACATGTAGCCTCTTGCTCCGGAATTAAACCTATAAATCATGTTACAATTTCCTTTCTTCTAACATTTAAAAATCGAACTAACATACACAAGTGTTTTTGTGTTGATGTGTCAGTAGATTCATCTATAATTATGGCATATTTCTTGTTCTAAAAGTCATCAATGAGATCAGTTTTCAGTGAAGGCGAAATGATGTTTTTGATCAAGCATGCACATTTACTTCTATGTAACTTTATGTCCCCAGTGTACTCCCATGCCCATGTGCTATCAGGATTTCACTCACGTGGCAAACTGCACGTATCGCACAATGGGAGGTCATGCTTGCAGTAATTTGCAGCTTTACTGTCTTAACTTTATCCTTATCTTGCCTATGAGTCTTTTTTACATTAAGTTGCGCCTGGCCTTGTAATAGAGTTCTCCGCTTGTGTTTCTCCGATTTTTCATGATTTGAGAGGTTGCTAATTCTTGGTAAAATGTTGCAGTGGCCTCGATCAATCAGCAGCCTTTTGGACCCATACAAATGTTTCTTCCCATTTGCTTTTGTACTTACGATTGCTATCGTAAGAAGCTTTCCATTTATTTGACAACATGGCCATGGCAGTTGATAATAAATGATTTATAAAAACAGCCGAAGATGTCAGTTTCACCACAAAACATTATTACATATCGAAAGTACATTTCACGGTAGATTAGTTTGTTTATAAATCAGATCCAAACACTTCGGAAGTCCGAGACAAACTGGAGCGACGGTCCCCGGACGTGTCCACCGTGTTCTGCCGAGTTACCATTTTGCGGCTGGCGTTTTCTTTCCCAGATTCTTGGCGGCAGAAATTTTGCAAATTGTAACTGACCAAAACACATTTCTCTTAAAGGAAAATGATTTAGAAAAAGGATGGTATGTAATTTTCGTGCAGATAATTTAGCACGTAATTAAAAGCCAGGAGAAAGCCAAAAAGGCAAATGAATTTTCTGACGCCAACCAAATGAAAAAACAGCCAGATTTCTGAAAATTGGCGTTAAAAAAGCCAATCTAGCAACCCTGAAACACATTCACAAAAAAGCACACACACAAAAAAAGCCAAATTTGTTCACAAAGAAAAACACAAAAAAAAGCCAAACTATGTAAATGGAATATTTATACACACATCACAAAAAAGCTCCAGATCGAGATCATCCTCGTTCGAACCTTCGCGATATACTTTGTCAGAAGTATAGTCTTTTAACATTTTTGATGATGCAGTCCTTACAACGTTTATTCGAAAACAGAATGTTGCCTATCATATGTTGACTACCATTTTGTTGAACGTCATAATGTTGAATGGCGTTGAAGACATAGTATGGTGTCTGTAGTCTGGTTTGTGTAAGATGCAGATGTGTATACAAACAGTTATTATCACAAACAGGGCAATCCACACCAGGACGTCACATTAACTCACGATGGGTAAAGTCAATGAGATTTGCAACAGCTAGTGACGTTTTCTTGTATAATTTATTGTGGACGCCACATGACAAAATGTATACGCGAAGGTAGGTACATCATAGGTACAATCAAACAGTCATTGTTACAGCAACATAGTCAGTACACCATAGAGCTGTAAATGTATTCAGGCGGAAATCTCCATCCCTTTCTATAACAGCTGGAAGATATCAATATGATAGGAGATCAAATCCTCTCTCCTAAATCTAACCTCAGCAAGACAGGGACGTCTTCTGAAGTGTGTCAATAATGTCCTCAAAAAATCCTCCAAATTCCTTTAGTTATCCAAGATATCAAATCTGGAACAAGCAGTAAAGTTTAGCAGGTAGATAGTTCTTAGAACATGCATCCATCGATGCAGTAACAGCGAACATGATTCGTGAGCTGACGAAAAACTTCTCATAGCGTAGACCCGCCTATAATCGGGCTACAAACAAAATGTCAATCTCGAAAGATATCGATAAATGTCAAAAATGTCATTACCTTTACTTCAGGAAATAAACATATAACTCACAGGCTTCCAATCCCTAAGAATCACCACATATATATCATCTCCGAAGGAACAATATGAATAGGACATTATTTCCTGAACAGTTTAAGCACAGATGCTGGCAAACCAAAACGCGTCTTGCTTCTCATGCATCTGCCACACTCTCTGAATGTCGGGGCGGAACTCGTGCAAAAAAAAGCGATCAAGACCAGACATGCGCAGACAAGCGCGACTCGAACCGTGTTCAGCCAACTTACGAACCAAAGAATATTCTGGAGAACAATCGTACAGATTCGAACCTAATAAGGAAATGAATCTTGAAACATTGCGATTGTCAACTGTTTATAAGAACTGACGACCTGAGCGCTCCGTATATGGAGATGACTCAAAATCGTCCACACAAACTATCGGCAACTTATCGTCACACGCTTAGACAACTAGTAGAAATAAAAAGTGACTACAGTTACATGAGTTATTTCCCATGCATTACAAAATTAAATATATAGACAGTATAAGTTGCGACAAGTTTAGCGCAACATTACCGCAACCTTCCGATAAAAAAAAAATGTGCAACATTTTTTTTTTTTTAAATATCCAAGGGTAAAACCAAAAGCGGTTTAACAACGCACGAATTATGCGAGGATATGTAATTGCACAGCCTAATATGAGGCTAAATTGACACATAAAGTGTCTGGTGAGAATATTTCTCAACAGAAAAAAAATCTGATTCAAAAAACAGATATCGGGGAGGTGCCACCGACACACACTACGCTTGCATGAAAATACAATATAAATATGCAAGTTCATATCATTATAATCAAATAGCGGTGTCATACTTTAATACCGCTTAGAATGGATGTACACATCTGATATAGAATGTTAAATAGTACATTATTTAAATGTTTAATAATATCATTACATAATGAAATTAAACATAAATGACTCTCCAGGACACATCTCCTGTCGTTCCAAGGGTAAATACACAATGTGGAACTCTCCATGTTTGACAACAGAAAGGTAGCTTCTCAGATCATCAATGACATGCTGAGAAAAAAACAACCAATATAATTCTATTTAATAGCCATTATGTTTCATACTATACAATACATTATTATGAACAATTGTGGCCGAGTAAACTTTCGGCCCTTATATTAACTACTCAGTCTTCTTCTTATATTAAAGATGGGAACAGAAGAAGATGATAACAAAGCACAATAGTATGTGTTCACCTAAAGTGAGGACAGATGTGCTAATGTATAGTAGTAATATAGGTGTGTTATGACTCTGTCGTATATCTAGAAATAGGACAGAAGTATTAGTTGGAATCATGTGGGCATCTAGACAGAATGTCAGCCATCACATTATCCAACCCACGGATAGCTCGTACCGTGAAGTGAAAAGGTTGAAGAGCAATAGCATATCGAGTTGATCTCGAACTCTTCAAGTTCTTAGTCTGAATAGCTGTAAGAGCTTTTTGATCAGTTTCTAGAATGAAATGTGCGCCCAGGAGGAATCTTTGTAGTTTGAGAATTGTCCAAACCATAGCCAACAATTCACGGTCTAAAACCGAGTAGTTCCTCTCTGCCGCATTTAGTTTTCTAGAAATGTACATGACAGGATGCAGAGTTTCAGCATATTCCTGCATAAGTGCTGCTCCGATCCCAGTGGATGAAGCATCACTTCGAAGAACAAAAGTCCTATCAAGAGTAGGTAATCTTAGGATGGGAGAAGAAGAAAATATTTTCTTGAATTGGTCTAAGGAAGATTGACATTCCTGAGACCAACGAACCAGATTAGGCGACCCTTTCTTCAACAAAGTTGAGAGAGGTGCCATGATCGAAGATAGATTCGGGATGAATCTCCCATAGAATTGAATTAGACCCAAGAGACTACGGACTTGTTTCTTCGTTTTAGGTACAGAGATGTTCAATATTTTCGAAGTATTGTGGTCTTCTGTCTTCAAGAGACCATGACCAACACGATGACCCAGGAAAGAGATTTCACCAAAACCAACATAGGCTTTGGAGGGTTTTGCTGTCAAATTAAACTCACGTAGAGTGGACAGTAGGTCATATAAACCCAAACAGTGATCTTCCCAGGAATCACTGAAGAGACAGATATCATCTAAGTATGCGATGACGTCTGAACGATGAAAAAGAGCTCGACGCATCATGCGAACGAAAGTAGCAGGGGCGTTCATAAGACCGAAAGGCATAACATTCCATTGAAATAGACCCCTAGGTGTTGAGAAAGCAGTAAGAGGTTTGGCATGATCTGCTAAAGGCACTTGCCAATAACCTTTAGACAAGTCAAGTTTAGTGAAGAATCTAGAATTAGAAAGTCTAATAAGTAGATCTTCTAGTAAAGGCATAGGTTCAGCATCGAACTTTGTGATTTGATTTAATTTGCGATAATCAACGCAAATTCGTATGTTCTTATCTTTCTTCCGAACAATAACCATAGAAGAAGAATATGGAGAAGTCGATGGTTCAATTATGTTTAATTGAATCATTTCATCCAATTCCTTTTCCACTTGTGACTGAAAGTGTATAGGGATAGGATAAGGCCTAACCCTAATAGGATTATTGTCGGTAAGAATTATGTCATGTTTTATGACATGCGTGTGACCAGGGATGTCGGTCAGAACATCCTTAAATGTCTGTAACATCGACGAGACTTGACGATGTTCATCAACAGAAAGATTAGGAGAAATGGAGACATCTTTCCAAGATTCCATGGAATGTAGTGGAACCACTGGAAGAGGAAGATCGACATCAGTAAAAACCGATTCCTCATCCTGTATGACAGACAGGGATGAGTAATGACTATGAGGTACAGAAGAATCGTCCGTTGCCTGGAAAATAGGCAGCAAATAGTCTGGACGCTCATAAAATTCCGTCAGCATGTTGATATGGAAAGTTTTATGCTTTCCATCTATATCGACCACATAGTCAACATCAGAAATTCGTGAGACTATTGCATATGGACCTTTCCATGCAATCAGAAGTCTATTTTCCCTACTGGGGAGTAGGACGAATGCTTTGTCACCTGGACAAAGTTGTCGTAGACATCTGTTCTTGTTAGCAAACTGCCTTGCTTTTTCTTTAGCAATTTCTGACGAAGCAGTCGCTAGTTTACATGCCTCAATGATCTTTTGCCTAAGAGCAATGACATACTCATATGAGGATTGAGTGTCATCACTAATATCATCGGCAGTGATGAGATCGTGTAACAAAGACATAGGGCCGCGCGGACGCGCGCCAAAGACAAGTTCAAAGGGAGAAAATCCTGTGTGTTCGTTTGGGACCTCTCTATAGGCAAAGAGAGCCGCGGGTAAAACCCTGTCCCAATCTTGAGGATGATCTTCAGTTATCTTACCAAGCAAAGTCTTGAGCGTTCTATTCAGACGCTCAACCAAACCATTAGACATAGGATGATAGATGCTACTGAGAGATCTTTTAATGTGTAAGGTAGACATTACTTGAGACATAGTATCAGATATGAGTTGAGTGCCATGGTCTGATAGTATTTCTCTGGGGAACCCCAAGCGAGAAAATATCAGCCAAAGAGCATCTGCGATATCTGTAGTAGATATGCTCTTTAGAGGGATAGCCTCTGGCCAACGTGTGCACATATCGACACATGTAAGGATAAACTGATGTCCTCTGGCCGACTTTATCTTAAAAGGGCCAATAATATCTATGGCCATTTTCTGAAATGGCCGAATAGGGATGTCAGCAGCCTGGATAGGCGCAGCATGTCGTGGTCCTCTAGATTTGACCTCCTGACATACCTGACATGATCGGCAGTATATACGAATGTCCTTGTTAACAAAGGGCCAAAAGAAAGCCGCAAGGACTCTCGACTTTGTACGGGAAAATCCCATATGTCCAGCACATTGCGAGTCATGAGCATGTTGCAATATTTGCACTCTCATACTCTTGGGAACAAGAATTTGCGAATGTGCTGACGTAGCCGAGTCTTGTACCATACGTACAAGTACGCCGTTTTTCATTGCTATCCAAGATTTTCTTTGTGTATCCTTATTTGGATCACCTTTCTTCGCAAGAATGAAGAATTTTTTTAACGTAGGATCTTCTTCTTGTAATTTTATGAAGGAGTCACGAGAAATAACCAAGGTACTATCTTGGCTATGAACTTCATTATCATTATTCAACGAAGTTTGTGGTGTTTGTAGAGCTTGTGCTCTTGTAACCACTGCATTGGTAGCTTGCATATTATCATCTTCCCAAGCAGCAATCTGCTGTGGGGTACATTCCATAACTCCGTGGATACGACCAATAATAAGGTCCGCAATAGGATTAGGTAAGAGACAGGCATGCACATCTCCCGTAAAGAAAGGAGTGGCAATGTGAATTACAGCAGTATGATATTTCTCTAGAGTGCCGCCAAATGTGACACATTTGATAATCTTTCCTGTAGCACAGGATGGTTCTACAAGCGATTGTCTAACACCAATAGTGGTGCATCCGGAATCGAAAAGTAGTGAGACCGGAGTATTATTAACAAGACCCTTATGTAGGATTAGAGAACCTCTCCCGTCATGTGCAACCGAAGCAGGAAGAGCGGGGAGAGGGTGACCACAACTCAAAGTCGATATTGTAGTCGGTTCGAACAGAGTACTGCATTGGGGGCATTTGTTTGCTCTCCCAAAGTCAAAAGAAGAACAAGTGACAGCGTCAGAGTTTTTATTATCAGAAACCTGATTACAAGCTCTCTGAGATTCTTGTTGAACAGAGTTAGCCTGCTGATTTCTCTTTTTTTGTATTGAGATCTACCGCGACTACTATTACCTCTGAAGTTATCACTGTTGTTATTATCTCTGTAGTTATTAGTGTCTCTATTATAACTGTTATCCTGTTTTGAACTACAGTTTCCATGATTATTATCATGTACACATTGATGTGAACATCTATTTGTTTGGTTTTGAGGTCTACGCGAGGAAAAGCCTCTGTTACCATATCCTCTTCTGAAATGCCTAAAATTATTAGGTTGGAAGTAACGAGGACTGTCAGCTCGTCTCCAATTCTTTGAAGAAGAATCACCCTGAAATTGATTTCCATAATTTTGACCGTAACTATGGTTACTTTTCCTATCAAAATTTTGTTGGAATCTATGACTAGAGTTTTGACCATAAGGTGCTGCCGAAGCAACTGGCAGACCTTCTTTTACTTTAGCGTTACCAATGGTTACGTGAGAATGCGCAGTTATATACTGGCTACAGAAATCTTCCATTTCTTTTATTGTTTTAGGTTTACGTTCGTGAAGGAAAGCAAGGAAAGACTCATTAACAGAAGACATGACTTTGTCTCTAAGTATTAAGTCTATAAGTCCTTCATAAGTTTTTTCTATCTTAGACAGCTCCACCCAACGTGAAAAAGTAAGACGTATCTTTGAAATGAATTCAGAGAATTGCATTCCAGTTTCTGGCAACATATTTTTAAATTGAAGACGATAACCGTCTTCGTCAAGTTGGTATTTCTTTAACAACATAGCCCTGACAACATCATAGTTGTTCTTGTCAGGCTCATCTACCATACTTAACATACTCAAAGCATCACCTCTAAGTATCTTGGACAAATGATAAACCTGCAATGATTTATCTATGTTATGTACTTTACATGAAGTTTCAAATCTGTCCAGATAGAATGTTATATCGTCGATGGAAGCATTGAATGGTGGTAGATTAAGCTTGAAAGTGCTTGCATTAGTCTTATCTGAGACCTTATTTGCATCATTAGCATTACCCATGTTCATCACCTTTAATTTCTCAACTTCCAAAGCTAAGAGTTTTTCTTCATGCTCCATTTTTGCTTTTCTCTCATCAGCCTCTCTTTGTAACTTCCTTTCTTCAGCTTCAGCTTGTTTTTCTAATCTTTTATTTTCAGCCTCTATTTCAAGTCTTTTATTTTCAGACTCAATCTGTAGTCTCTTCTCTTCAGCTTTTGCTTCTGCTTCTCTTTTTTGTTTTTCCATTTCCATTTGGAATCTTTTTTCATCCACCTGCATCTGCAGTTTCTTTTGTTCAGCTTCCATTGTTAATGCTTTATCATATTGAGTAGTTGCAAATTCTTTTAACTTATCACCAGTCTTCCCAAGCGATTTACCTCGCTCAATAAAGTATTCAAGTGTAGACATGATGAGTAATAATATGAGTCCACAACCTGAAATAATTAATTATCTTATTTCAAATTTAATTATAGCAAGTCTTAAATGAAGCACTTGCTTACTCACAACACTATATTATTATCCCAATCTTTGTGGGAAACAAGTCTTAGATCAAAGAACTTGTGTATAGACCTTGTTGAAATATCATCAATCAACTCTTGATCATAGGTGCACTTCCCATTCAATAGTGCACAATACTATTCATCATTTATTTATCATCAGTGTAGTAGTGGTGCATCAGCATAATCCATTATTCAATTACCATTAGTGTAACCAATGACTATGTAAACCCAACTACAATGTAAACATCAACCATGTAAACACTAGCAATGTAAACATTAACACTGTAAACAATACCAATGTAAACATTATCAATGTAAACAATACCAATGTAAACAATAACAAAGGTTTAGCAACAATACGAAAATATCCTCAGAAATCAACAAAAAATAAAGCGAAAAGTAAAGAAATATCACCAAAAATGTGATGATATCTGCGAGAAGATAATACAAATACAAGACACCACAGTGTATAAACAAAAATGGTGTATGAAACTAAACAATAGGAAAGAGTAGGCTAGCAAATACAAACAAATCAAAACAAAACTAAAGAGTGCGAAAAATAACGAAAACAATACTAACACATGTCATCACAACTAACAAAAAATAGCAACAGAAGTCGCTTTGCAAATTCCAGTATCGGAAATTTGCACACCCTACAGAAAACGCTCACGATAGACGACCTCTATGACGTGGTATGATCTAAGGGAGACACCGCCCAACCGAAAACCCGCAGACACATAAACATATAAATATAAATATACAAATAACATATAAACATATAACATATAACAAAAGAATGAGATGAAACACAGAAGACTCAGTAGAAGTATAAGTGCACAGTTTACGAACAAACAGGCCACTTAACTTATTGATATCCAACCGTCAGCAGGGCAAAGAACATGTGAAGGTCAGCATTCTCTGGAAAGAAGATCCAACGTTGATCGAACATGTTGATCTTGCTTCGTAACTGCCAGGACGATGGTAAACTTGAGCTTCTGATATAATGTATGTTGTGTTGTTTCGGCACTTGACCCTCTTATCCAATAGTAAATTGATTGAAGTCGGTACTTGGCCTTTTTGAGAAAACAACTCGTATCAACCGGCACTTGACCTTCACAAACGACAGCAACTTGATGCAAGGAGGACAGCAACACGCTTAAACTGGCAATGTATGACTCAACGCCGGGTACTGTCATTTAGGCTCCCAAAAATTGCAACAAAAATTTTTAAGTCCAGAAGGTACCGGACAACGCCGAGTAGTTTCAGGATTCTTTATGTAGATGTAGAATGTCTTGAAAAATGCTGTATGTTGATTTCTTGAAGGATGCTGTTTGTTGAATTCTTGTTGAATGAAGTGGGTAAGGGACCCCGTGTATGCTGGTACCAGACCAACCCAGCTTATGGCCACCAAATGTTGCCTATCATATGTTGACTACAATTTTGTTGAACGTCATAATGTTGAATGGCGTTGAAGACATAGTATGGTGTCTGTAGTCTGGTTTGTGTAAGATGCAGATGTGTATACAAACAGTTATTATCACAAACAGGGCAATCCACACCAGGACGTCACATTAACTCACGATGGGTAAAGTCAATGAGATTTGCAACAGCTAGTGACGTTTTCTTGTATAATTTATTGTGGACGCCACATGACAAAATGTATACGCGAAGGTAGGTACATCATAGGTACAATCAAACAGTCATTGTTACAGCAACATAGTCAGTACATCATAGAGCTGTAAATGTATTCAGGCGGAAATCTCCATCCCTTTCTATAACAGCTGGAAGATATCAATATGATAGGAGATCAAATCCTCTCTCCTAAATCTAACCTCAGCAAGACAGGGACGTCTTCTGAAGTGTATCAATAATGTCCTCAAAAAATCCTCCAAATTCCTTTAGTTATCCAAGATATCAAATCTGGAACAAGCAGTAAAGTTTAGCAGGCAGATAGTTCTTAGAACATGCATCCATCGATGCAGTAACAGCGAACATGATTCGTGAGCTGACGAAAAACTTCTCATAGCGTAGACCCGCCTATAATCGGGCTACAAACAAAATGTCAATCTCGAAAGATATCGATAAATGTCAAAAATGTCATTACCTTTACTTCAGGAAATAAACATATAACTCACAGGCTTCCAAGCCCTAAGAATCACCACAGATATATCATCTCCGAAGGAACAATATGAATAGGACATTATTTCCTGAACAGTTTAAGCACAGACGCTGGCAAGCCAAAACGCGTCTTGCTTCTCACGCATCTGCCACACTCTCTGAATGTCGGGGCGGAACTCGTGCAAAAAAAAAGCGATCAAGACCAGACATGCGCAGACAAGCGCGACTCGAACCGTGTTCAGCCAACTTACGAACCAAAGAATATTCTGGAGAACAATCGTACATGTAATATGAACACATTAAAGTACGAACCACACATTGTAATATAATGCGAATCTTGACATGTACGATATTCTGTAAATAAACATGACTACAAACTGAACATGCTTTTACTGAGTGCCTTCTGAAACATGTGTGTGCTTGTGTAAATGACGAGGTAATGCTTATATACATACATCATAACATTACATGGTGGCAGCGGTCGATACCGGACTGACGCTACACGATAACACGTGAGTACAGTCTATTCGGCTAATTTTCGTCATCGAGGTCAGCCATGGCGGCGAAACAATATCGCAACGCACCGCAAATGAGATTCGCCGGTCAAGATGATAAGAGTGAAGCTTTTTTGTTATGGCGCCAACGCATAGATCTATATTCCAAGACCACTGGTCTGGAAGGACAAACCCTAACTCCATATATCCTAGAAGCATTGAACGATGAAGGTTTGAAAATTTACAACAGTTTTGCTACCGCCATGCCTGTGGAGTCGGCGACAGACCCCGCAGCCATATTGGACGAATTTGAAAAACGTCTGATAATAAAGCACACGAACTTTAGAGCGGCAAGATTAGAACTTCACCACCTGCGACAGAAACCTAGTGAAAGTCTAGATGATTTTTTCACTCGCATCAAGGAGAAAACAAGTGTATGCAAATTTAACAAAGAAGAAGAAAAAGAGCGAATTATCGAACAGATCCTTCTCAGCACACCAATGCCAGAGTTCCAGAAATGGATACTGAGCCAGAGTGATACACTAACTTTACAACAACTTCTGGATGAAGGCAGGAAACACGAGGCACAAGCACTAAACATTAAACAAATTCAGCAAGGTACAGTAACAGCCCAGGTGGATGCAGTAAAAAGCTATAAACCCAAACAAAACAAAGCAGCTGGTTCGAAGCAACAAGAAAAACACAACACAAGCAGAGGTGCTATGTGTAAATGTTGTGGCCTAAACCACATACAAAACCACTGTCCAGCTAAAGACTCTACATGTCATTACTGCAGAAAGAGGGGCCACTGGATAAAATTATGTTTCAAGAGGAAACAAGACAGTGCTCAACACAAACTTCACAGCAGAAAGTCGTCAAAACAAACACACTCTATGATGACTGAGGACCTTGACTCCAGTGAAGAAAGTGATCCTTCCACATTTGATACTGTGAAGATACTAACTTTCAGTAATGAACCAAAGAGAACGCAGGCTTTCTGCAAGGTACAATTCCGAATACCAGGAATTAAAAGGCACAAAGAAAGATATATTCGGTTCAAGATAGACACAGGTGCCCAAGGTAACACTCTACCCTTAAGAATATTCAGACAGATCATGCCTGACAAGGTGGATGAGCAAGGATGTCCCACAAGGGATGTAAAAAGTAGGAGTGGCAGGACAAAGCTAAGAGCTTACAATGGAACAAGTATAGACTGTTTCGGAGCAGTAACACTTGAATGTTTATACAGAGACTCTGAATGGACATCGTCAACATTTTACTTGGTAGATGTTGAAGGACCTGCAATTTTGGGTTTACCAATGTGCGAAAAGCTGAGTGTGGTAACTATTAACAACATTAAAGCTGACAAAAAAGAACATCTTACTCTACACGTCACTGGAGTAGAGGACCTTAAACAGCGATTCCCAGAACAGTTCGACAGAATAGGCAAACTTCCAGGAAAGGCAAGATTCTTTTTAAAAGACAACGCTGAGCCAAAGATAGACCCACCTAGAAAGTATCCTATACATGTTAAACAGAAACTTGCCACAGAACTAGAAAAGATGGTGCAGAATGATGTTATTAGAAAGGTTGAAGAGCATTCTGATTGGTGTAGTAGTATCACAACCGTTCTGAAGCAGGATGGTTCTCTTCGGGTTTGCCTTGACCCAAAACACTTAAACAACAGTCTAAAGCGCTGTCCACACAAAATGCATACAGTGGAAGAGATAACTCACAGATTCCACAATGCCAAATATTTTTCTAAACTAGATGCTGTACACGGATACTGGAGTGTTGAGATAGCAGAGGAAAGTCAACTCCTTACAACTTTTCGAACACCATTCGGCAGATATTGTTTCAAGAGACTCCCATTTGGTTTGAATGTATCACAAGACATCTTCCAACAGAAGATTGACAACATTGTTGAGCAATGTTCTGGTACAGTGGCTAATGCGGATGACATTGTAGTCTGTGGCAGGTCAGAACAAGAACACGACCGTAACTTGATTAACTTGATGCATGTAGCACAGGCCAATGGGCTAACATTCAACAGCAAAAAGTGTACAATTAAGGCAACGGAGATACAATTTTTTGGATTGCTGTACACCCAGAATGGTGTAAAACCAGACCCTAAAAAGGTTGAAGATATTCATGACATGCCAACACCAGCTACAAAGAAGGAACTGCAACAATTCTTAGGTGCTGTCAATTTCCTAGCACAATTCATACCAAATTTGTCAGCTGCTGCAGAACCTTTGCGATCTCTACTACAGAATGAAACTCCGTATGAATGGTCAGAAGACTACCAACACATATTCAACCACTTGAAGACCCTCATATCATCTGATGCATGCTTGAAATACTATGACATGCAAGCACCCACTTTTCTCATGGTTGATTCCAGTCTGAAAGGCCTAGGAGCAGCACTTTTGCAACCAGACAAAAATCCTGAAGGACACTATGCCAAAGAACTTCGTCCTGTAGCTTACGCAAGCAAATCATTAAGTTCTGGCGAAAAGAAACTTGCAAACATTGAAAGAGAAATGCTAGCTGTACGTTTTGGAATCAAACGCTTCCACACATTTCTTTTCAACCGCCCATTTACAATTCTCTCAGATCACAAGCCACTTGAGATGATTCATAAAAAACCAATAGCTTCAGCACCACCACGACTACAAGCTCTGTTATTGGAAACACAAGGTTATGATTTTAATATTCAGTATATCCCAGGAGAGGATATAGGTCTTGCAGATGCTCTCAGCAGACTACCAAACCCCAACAAGACAGCAGATCTTACCCCAAACATCAAAGTTGATTTTGTCAAGTTTAGCGATAATCGGCTTGAACACATCAGAGAAGACACAATGAGAGATCCTATCCTTAACTCTCTCAAAGAACTGATATACCATGGATGGCCAAGCTCTATCAGGGAAGTTCCAACACACATCCGTCCATACTACTCGATGAGGGACGAGTTAAGCATCGAAGATGGTCTGATCCTTAAAGGAGATCGCATTGTTGTACCAGAAACACAACGCGATATCATCCTTAAACAGCTCCATAATAGTCACCTTGGTATTGTGAAGACACAACTGAGAGCAAAGAAAGATGTTTACTGGCCACAGATAAACAAGGACATAGAAACACTATGTAAAAACTGTTCAATTTGCCAAGAACATGCAAATAGGCAGTGCAGAGAACCTCTCATACCATCAGACATACCATTGAGCCCTTGGAGCATTATAGGAACTGATATTTTCTCAATCGACAATAATGACTATCTTATTATTGCCGATTACTACAGCAAATTTCCCATCATTGAGAAACTTCCACAACCCTCACCATCAGCTGTTATTGCAGACATTACAAAGAAGTATTGCAGCATGTTTGGCATCCCAGATGAAATTAGATCAGACAACGGTCCACATTTCTCAGGTCAAGCATACAGAAACTTCACTAAGGACTGGAAGATCAAACACACAACATCATCACCTAGATACCCTAAATCTAATGGTTTCATTGAGAGACAGATACAAACTATCAAGTCAATCATGAAGAAAACAAGAACAGAGGATGTACACCTAGCACTCTTGAGATGGAGAACAACACCGGTAGACAGTAAGATCGACAGTCCAGCAGAACTTATGTTTGATAGAAGAATTAAAGACCTCCTACCATCTAAGGTCCACTTCCGTCCACAACATAGAGACAGCACATATGATCAACTTCAGCATCGTCAGCAAGTTCAGAAATCCCACTATGACAAATGTGCTAAAGACTTACCACCATTATATCCTGGTCAGCATGTGACTACCTACAACCACAACAATGACACATGGTCAAAAGCAACAATCATTTCCAGAAACCCTGAACCCAGGAGCTATACTTTAAGACCAGACAGCAGCAGCAACCTCCTGAGGCGAAACAGAGTGGACATAAGAGAAATCCCACAGAATACAACAGAACAGAGAATTCCCATGCTTTCAACAGACAATGCAGTAACTCCAGACTTTGGTGCCCCACAAAACCAACAAGCGCCAAGGCCGAAATCACAACCAACTCAAGCTAAACCAGGGACTTCCGCAGAACCACCAGCACTTTACACCACTCGTTCTGGCCGTACAGTGACACCTCCCAGCCGATACAGACAGTGACATATATACTCACACTGAGCATTACACATACTTATCCTTTCTCACATGAAACATTTCGTTGGAAATGTTTGCACACATTTTTTTTTTCAAAAAAGGGGGGATGTAATATGAATACATTAAAGTACGAACCACACATTGTAATATAATGCGAATCTTGACATGTACGATATTCTGTAAATAAACATGACTAAAAACTGAACATGCTTTTACTGAGTGCCTTCTGAAACATGTGTGTGCTTGTGTAGATGACGAGGTAATGCTTATATACATACATCATAACATTACAGTACAGATTCGAACCTAATAAGGAAATGAATCTTGAAACATTGCGATTGTCAACTGTTTATAAGAACTGACGACCTGAGCGCTCCGTATATGGAGATGACTCAAAATCGTTCACACAAACTATCGGCAACTTATCGTCACACGATTAGACAACTAGTAGAAATAAAAAGTGACTACAATTACATGAGTTATTTCCCATGCATTACAAAATTAAATATATAGACAGTATAAGTTGCGACAAGTTTAGCGCAACACAGCAGTTCAGTTCTGATTCTGAAAATAGCGTCAAGGAGATGCAGCAGCGTTATGTTTCTTGCTTTTATCTCAACTGGTGATATATTCTCCAAGCTACAGCATTACTCACTGGGGTTATTAAACGCGAAAGGGCATATGCGGCTGCTCTTTGAATGCCTTATGTTGGCGTGCACCAATCCAAAATTGTTCACTTTCTATTGGGGATTCTATCTTTCTCAAATTGGGGTTCTTCTCTCCAATCAAGAAAAGTTATTTTTCTGTAATGCTCTTCTAATGTGCTTTGACATGCCCTGAAATGTGTCACTCGCTGAGAGAGGTCTGCATCTAAGTTGACTGAGAGATTCTTTTAATAAGACAAGAATCTTGCCTTGAAATTTTCTGTTTCTTTGCACAGACTGATAGGATCAGTTTGTTTCGCTGAAAAAAGACCATTAAATCTTTCAAATTCTTGCACAAAAAACAAAGCAAACACAAAGTACAGGTAGTGTTGTGGTCTGACAAACTTTCCTTTAAACAATAAAAGTCTAACTTTGAAGGTTGTATCTAACTATGCCTTGGCTAGCTCAGCAGAAGTGAAATAAGCCTTCATCAAAAGTATTATATAATTTAATTATATCATTTAATTTAGCTCTTACAAGCCCCCAACTGAATTAACAGTATAATTATTATTATTATTCTTGTTATTTCTTGGCTCTATAGATACAAATATAGATATATTATTATTAAAGATGCTGATTCATCCTTGTGCATCTCTCTCTCTGTAACAACTAAATCAACTATGAATTTATCAAAAACAACATATAACAAATTTAATGATCAATTACTTTAGAACAAATATAAATAAATATGAACTGGTGATTACGAAAAAAAAAAAAAATTTCGTCATTGAAATCGGCTTTAGGAAGCTTAGTTGTGGAATATAGATCAAGAAGCTCTGTTGTGTTGGCCTGCTAAAAATGTCACTTAGCTTCCAAACTTCTGAAGTGCTGATGCTGATGTTATCGTCAGTTCGTCTCTGTGGCAAGGTCACTTCTCCTGGTTAAGGCAGGTATATTCAGAACCCGTTGAATGTAGGTTTCAATTGTCGATCGCAAACTTTGAACCACAGAATAGCAGTACAGCTGGTATCGTAGAATCGAACCTCAAATGGTCTCGTAAACTCGTATCACCAACTTTAGAGGGAATAAAAGAACAAATTCCGCAGCGAAGTCTTTGTTTTCCAGAAATTAATCAGGCATCTTTCCCGTCAACCGAATCTTTTCTCTGGATTTTTACTCTCCATGAGCATATTTTATAAAACTCAGGGGATATGATGAAAAATCACCATTCTTTTAGTTAATTTAATGGAAAAATTGCGACTGCATAGCGGCAAGTGGCTTGTGCCTGAAGGAGCATTTTTAAGCAGACATACAAATTATTACAAATTATAATACATATATACGTCTGATGGCATCATCATCCCCTCCCTGCTCCACTTGGAGTCTGGGGTTACCTCTGCTTTTGGTTCCCTGTGAGAACCCGCATGAAGCAATCACCGGCGCTTTGCTATGGTAGTTCATGAATATCTAATGTTCATGTGCTGAGGTTGCTAGCCTCTTATGGACCTGTATAACAATCAGCAAGTTCAAACATGTCAAATTCAAAGTGTAAAATTATGTTACAACTTACCTCAATACTGGGATCATAGACTTCTTGCTCAGTTTGAATAGTCTCAACAACTTGGTACTATTGCTTCAGACACACGTCTGGGGTATTATTTCTTTTTTAGAATCCCTCTGTGACTTTGTGAGTAGGTCCTATAGGTGTCCGGTTTTCGTATTAAGATGAGGAGTTTTCTTATTGTATTAATCAAAAGGTGCTCCAATACGTGTTTTACGGGCATAATCCTTATTTCTATTCCTTTCTGGCTTCAGTCTGAGCTGTTTTGACGATTCACGAATGCAGTGTTGTTTGTCTAAAATGTTCTACGTTATATCGTAGTTCTCGGTCCACGCTTACATGTTGTTTACTAAGCGTTGCATGGCATTTCCGACAAACTTACAATCAACGTGAATGTCAATTTGCCTGTAAACTGCTAGCCTAACCCAATACATTCAAAAGTTCGTGTTATGACAACTTTCCTTATGGAATTTTCTGCATGACTCAGTTTCCGTATAAGAAGTTGCTATATCCGTCTATTCTCGGTAATGTTTTACTACGACCCTTTCTTACATCATCCATGTGTCTGTAATCTGTCACCAGTTTCTATAATGGACTGGCACTCCATGTGAAACATAACACTGGGTCACTACACGAAATGACCTTGCCAGCCAATCTGGTCTGATTTGTATCAAAGTCTCAGGTAAACAAACACGTTGCAAATGAATAATAATAATAATAATAAATTCTTTAAGCACCAAACACGGTGCATAAGGCAGAAACCAGTGCTCTCCAGGTTGTTCGTTGTGACGCCACTCCTCTTAACTCTTGCACATTATTTAGGCCCAACGTTCTTCCTTCTCTTATTATTGTTCTTCTAAGTGTTTCTTTTGGTCTTCCTTTTTTCCTCTTACCCTCAGGAACCCAAGTGAGCGCCTGTAGTGGTATTCTGTTGTTTTGCATTCGTAGGACATGACCGATATATGACCATCGTTTTTTCCTTATATAGTCGGAGACATATTTCTGCCTAGAATCTTTTCTTATTTGTCGATTAATCTTGAATTCTTTCCAACTGATGTTCATGAGTTTTCTAAGACATTTGTTCTCGAATGTATTCAGCTTGTTCTCCAATGATTTTGTTATTTTCCAACTCTCACAGCCGTATGTTAACACTGAGATAACATTTGAATTAAACAGACGAAGCTTGGTATGTATATTCAATGATCGTAATTTCCAAATGTTAGATAATCTATTGAAGGCGCTAGCTGCCAATGCAATTCTAGTATGGATTTCTCTTGTTGTGTCACCATCCTGAGTCATTTTACTGCCTAAATAATTGAAACTTTCAACTTTCTGTAGTTTTTCCCCGTTCAAGGTGATATCAAAGGTCTCGTTAGAAAAGTTCATAGCTTTAGTTTTAGAGGCATTTATTTGGAGACCTATTTTAACCGAGAGATGACACAAATTATTTACTGCTTCTTGGGATTGTCTGGGTGTTGAACTTAAGAATGCTAAATCATTTGCAAAATCCAGGTCCCCCAGGAATTTTCCATTTGTCCATTTTATACCTAATTGTTCATTGTGGGTATAGTTTCTCATAACCCAATCAATAGCTATTCCAAAAAGTAGTGGTGACATAATACAGCCTTGTTTCACCCCTGTTTCTTCTGTAAACCATTCTGTATTCCCTTTATTTGTTCTAACACAACATCTTGCATTGTCATATAGCGCTTTGATTATATTCACATATTTTGTTGGAAAACCATAGATTGTAAGTATCTTCCACAATGATGGGCGGTGTAGACTATCAAAGGATTTTTGAAAATCGACGAAGGTGATAATAAGTGCAAATGAATGGAAGGAGTGTAAATATTGGCTCAAAAATACCTAATACAGTCGAAAGGTATGAAAATAGAATGTGCCGAAAATTGAATCAATCAATACCCTTTAGCTCACAGAGGAGCATAGGCCTTCAGCAAACGCATGCTAAGTCTTCCTGTCCTGTGCCATCCGTTCAAGTTTTTTCCATGTTTTCCTCATCATTTTCACCTCTGTATCCAGTACTCTTCTCCATGTGTTTTTTGGTCTACCTCTGCCTCTCTTTCCCTATGGATTCCAGAAAAATGATTGCCTTGTACGAACTAGCATGAAGCAATCACCAGCGCTTGCTGTTTTTCTTCTTCTTTGATCCTTAACCGCCAACCGCCAAAGCAGTCAGTGGCCATCATGCCTGGTGGCGTCTTGTAGGGCAACAACAAATTGATTCCACTTTGCTCGGTCGGCGGCCATCCTTCGTACAGTGCCCCAACTCTGGTTCATTCTTTGCATCTCAGTTTCCACAGTTCTCCGCCAAGTTGTTTTTGGTCGGCCTCTCTTTCAATTTCCCTCGGGGGTCCATAGCATAGCTGTTCTTGTGATGGTATCAGGGTCCTTTCTGAGGACGTGGCCAACCCAACTCCAGCGTCTGCCAGCTATGATGGTGTGCATGTCCTCCTGGTTACTCCGAATAAGTAGTTCTTGGTTGCTGATGGTGTTTGGCAAAAAGATTCGGAGAATTTTCCTTAGGCAGATTGTGTGGAAGGAGGACAGTTTCGAAATTTCCTTCTCTGTTACTCTCCAACATTCCGCACCATAGAGAAGCACAGAAAGTACACAGCTCTCATGTAGTCTTAATTTGGTGTTTATGCTGTACTGGGAAGACTTCCAAATGTTGTTGAGAATAGCAAAGGCTGTTCTTGCTTTATTCATTCTGTTGTTAATGTCCTTGCTTGTTCCGCCGTCAGGTGTTACTATGCATCCTAGGTAAGTAAATGTGTCTGTCTGTTCTAACTTCTGGTACCTTACTGTTATTAGCTCAGGATTGCCTACATTTAGTGTCATGACCTCTGTCATCTTCAGATTGGTGTTCAGGCCAACCTGCTGGCCATACATATTCAGTCTATCAGTTTTGTCTCCAATGTGTTGATGTGAATGTGCGAGTAGTGCTATGTCATCTGCATATTCCAGGTCTTCCAGTGAAGAAAACGTTGTCAATCTAATTCCTCTTGGATTGCCCTCTGTTGCCTGGTGCATCACCCAATCTATGGCTGTCAAAAATAATGTTGTTGATAAGGGGCATCCCTGTCGTACTCCTGTTTTCACTTCAAAAGTTACATTACTCAATCCAACACTGCATGTAAAGTTAGAATAGAGGCTTTTTATGATGGAAACAATGCGGCTGGGAATTCCATAAGCCCTCAGTATTTTCCATAGGCTGTCCCTGTGTATGCTGTCGAAAGCCTTTTCAAAAGCAACAAAGTTATAGCTGTCTCTGCCATTCTGAGCACTGCTCTATAATGTTAATGAGGGTAAATATATGATCTGCACATCTTCTGTCCTTTCTAAAAGTAAAACCCGCTTGTTCTTTCCTCAGTTTATGGTCGACTGCTTTTGAAATTCTCTGGATGATTATCCTGCCCAGTATTTTGCTGGGAACTGAGAGGAGAGTAATTCCTATCCAGTTGTTGCAGTCTGCAAGGTCGCCCTTCTTGGGCAATTTGACAATTATTCCTTTACTCCACTCTGTTGGTGTTGTCTCAGTTTCCCAGACTTGTGCAAATAGTGGTTCTAATAGTTCTGCTGCTAGTTCAAGGTCTGCCTTGAATAAGTCAGCATTTAGATTGTCGTGACCAGGCGCTTTTCCATTTTTTAACCGTTTGATAAGCTGTGATGATTTCTTCTTTTCGTGGAATGTCTGTATTTACGTCTAAGTCACTTTCAGCCTCAGGAACATTCAGCTGAGTCTCTGGTGGTTCTTTATTCAGGGTTTTTTTGAAGTGCTCTTGTTTCCTGCCCATGTGCTGTAGTGATGAGATTTCCTTGCTTGTCTCTTACTAACGTTATGTTGTTTGCACCTCGTTTTCCACTGATAATTTTAGTTATTTTATAAACTGTGTTCTGTTCTTTTCTCAGTGCTGCCTCTTCTGCCTGTCTTGCAAGGTCATCCATACCTGTCCTTTTGTTAGCACGGGTTTGACGTTTTACTTCCTTGTCCAGCTGACTGTACTGTTCACTATATATTGCCTTTAACCTGGGAGACTTAGCTTGTTTTCTTTCTTTTCGTTGTGGTGTTTAGCTCATGATAGAGCACTTGCTGTAGTGGTTTAGAAATATACTATTTTCATATGTTGAGGTTGCCAGCCTTAAATGTCTTGTATATCCACTTAGCGCCATACCAAAGGATTGGGAGATTGCCATTATAACACCGATTTTCAAAAAGGGTGACAATCGACAATGTGGAAACCACAGAGGCATATCCCTTCTCAGTGTCCCTGGTAAAATCTACTCTAGAATCCTAGAGCAGAGACTCCGATGCCTAGCTAAGCCACAATTGGATGAAGCCCAGTGCGGATTCCGAGCAAACCGAAGTACTCAAGACCTAATCTTCACACTCAGGCAGCTGAGTGAAAAGGCTCTTGAGTACAAGAGTGAGATCCATCTGTGTTTCATAGAACCGGAAAAGGCGTTTGACAGGGTCCCCTGGAGCAAACTTTGGGACTGTTTGGCAAGGAAGAACATTCCAGCACCTCTGATTCATGCTATACAGAGCTTCTACAAGTTTTGCAGAAATTATGTGAGGACAGTATACTATAAGTCAGAAGAGTTCAGGACCACCACTGGTGTAAGACAAGGCGATATCCTGTCACCTTATCTTTTCATACTCCTCATGGACGATGTCATCAAGGCATGTAAGGAGAGAACAAGAAAGTATTCAGTGGGGTACTGGAAGATGAAACAGGTCTGTATTTCAGAGCTAGCATTTGCTGATGATGTTGTCCTGATTGCTAAATCAGAGACACATCTCCAATCCAACCTGCAAATCTGGAAGGAAGAGCTGGAGAAGAGAAGGATGGTTATAAGCAGCTCTAAAACAAAATCCATGGTGATATCACGAGAAGAAAGAAAACATCAGATTAAGTTGGAAGAACAGGTCCTGGAGCAGGTCGACCACTTTAAATATCTCGGAGCTATAATAGACCGAAAGGGGGGCATCAAAGAAGAGATGGCCACTCAAAAAGCAGCGGCTGGGAGACTTTATCAAGCCATAAATCGAGGATTCCTCAGCAAGAAAGAGGTTGGTAAGAAAACGAAGATGGCTGTATACCGCTCCACCTATGTCCCAGTCTTGACATATGGATGCGAGTCATGGGCAATGACTACAACCCACAAAAGCCAGATCCAAGCCTCAGAAATGAGGTATCTGAGGAAGGTGGTTGAAGTAACAAGAAGAGACATGGTCCGCAACCAGACGATACGTCAAGGCCCAAAATCCCACCCGCTGCAGACCCAAATAGAACAGTCCCAACTAAGATGGTTTGGCCATGTCTGCAGAATGGGAGAAGATCGGCTACCACGACAAGCATGGGAAACAAAGAGCCAGGGATCCAGAGCTCCAGGACGACCCAGAGTCCGCTGGGAAGACAACATTAGACAATCTTTGAAGGACCGAGGACTAGAATTGAACCAGGCCAGGAAGAAGACAGCTGATAGAATAGTCTGGCGCTCTCTCTTCCAAACCTCTACACCTCACGGTAGAAGGGGAACGACTAAGTAAGTAAGTATATCCACTTAGCAAGAAAACATGTCAAGTTCCCATTGTAAACAGTATGTACAACTCACCCCAACTTGGGATCTACAATCTCCTGGCACAGATGAATGGACACAGAAACATATACTCGTATCAGATGCTTCGAACACTTGGTCTGGGGGTAAATCTATATTCCCAGTTATGACGGGTGCTTTGATTCCTAGGTATACAGTCTTAGTATTTAAAAATGCAGGTTTTCTTTTAAGTTTCAAAGATGCCCAAATACTTTGGTCCTATCCTATTTAATTTAGAATTCTGTCCGATTCATCTCTGGCTCCTGGAGTTGCTCTTTTGATGATGTAATGCAGTCTGTCTTATTCTCTAAATTTGCTAGGTTATATTCTCATTTCTTCCTCCAAGCTTCCACACTGGGTTTCCAACAAACTTGCCAATCAGAGCTAATGTTAATTTCCTGCTCTCGATTGAACCAATCCTGCACTAAGAACTATTGGCTTGGGGTGTTCATTTTAATTCTTCCCCGTGTGTTAAAAATAACTCCGCCTATGCCGGTCCCAAGCCCGGATGAAAAAGGAGACGGGCGGCCTGCATGGAGGCCGTAAGGAGGCAGCCCCTCCACCATGCAAAGGCACAATAGGCCAATCACCTGTTTGCTTTAAATCACGATTACGAGCAATACAAGAGAGAAAACTGGACTGATTCTAAAGGCGACGAACTACAGCAGATAGGTTAGTCTGGCGCTCTCTCTTCCAAACATCTACACCTCACGGTAGAAGGGGAACGACTAAGTAAGTAAGTGTTTAAAATTATCACGTAAAAATTTAAACCCATGACCTATATTTCAAATATGGCATGATTACTTCCGTTGCTATTACACAGACTTGCCAACACATCTGTGATCTCATACATAATGATTACCTTGCTCATAATGTCTCTTCAGGCATGTTTTATCAGTAACAAAGGCGCCGATAATGTCAGGACAAAAACGGTAAAGTGATTATCACGCGTACTCAAATCTTTCGCAAGACAAATCATCCTTGACGTACGCAGACCACAGCCGGCTCTCTCAGACAGACAATATGGCTTCATTTGTCCCCTCCAGTCGAGGTGTCGGGAGGGACAGCGACCAACTGCGAAACACAGGTGGTCACTCGCCTGCTCTGTCTGGGTCGGAAATGAGTTATATCAAAATCACCGATTACTATCACGTTTACCGTCTGCATTCAAGCTGGCGCATCCACTTAAGCGATTTGAATTAATCCTCAAGATAGCCAATTACCAATAAAATAACACTATTGCAGTGTGAGATAAAGTATAGCAGCTTAGGAAGTTTCTAGCAATTTAAGAAGTGTCAAACGGCACGAAAATGAATAATTGGATAATGTAGGAGAGAAAGAAAAAAAATGTAAAAGATACCAACAATATCGTCACAAAGACATCTTCTACGGACAACTGGCAGATGGCAAAAGAACGGCCGGGTGACCACAGCTGAATTTCAAAGATGTGTGCAAGAGACATGAAAGCACTGGGTATAAAGCCAGCAACTTGGGAGGATGAAGCTGCCAATCACACCAAGTGGCGATGCTTCCTACGGGCCACCTTAGATTGGGCAAAAAGAAGCTATCAACAGAAGCAGAAGAGAAAAAAAACATGCCGAAATGAACCCCAGGGAAAAACTGTGGCTGAGGGCTATCACCTCAGGGACGCATTCCCACAGTCAGTTATAAGTAGAGGGGGCTACTACTAGATCAGTAAATAAACAGAAATATAGACAGATAAAACAGAGAAGTCAGGAAATAGAGACAATGTTTCAATTACAGTATTCAACAAATACCAAGTACTCCAACAGCTGGAAGATGAAGCAGATATGGCAGACCATGTGCAACAACTACACAATTTATGGAATGAGACGTGGAGAGGTACTGGGAAAAAAAGAACATCAGCACAAAACATGGATAGCAACATAAATCATAAACAAGACAGAAGACAGGAAAAAGAGGAAAGCAGATTTAAACACTGCCATCAATGGTACCTATACCTTGTAGCGGTATGGCAGCTTGTGTACCCTGACAATCCCCAGAGCTATGCCAGTGGGAGATTTACTCCTGGTAGGTTCAACCAAGCTGGACTGGTCTGCGTGGGTAGGGGTTAGACAAAAGCTGGTACTCTGGTCCTCCAGGTTGGGGGTTTTAGCACAGGACCGACACCCTGTCTATGTAAAAAACCGCACATGTTACGGAAACAACAAAAAATGGAAAAACTCTGCTGCGGGATGGACATCCGGAGTCTCAGGCTCGTATGACTGACAGTGGTGAAAGCCGAAAGGAAGCCACTGGAATGAAAACAGATGCCCGGACCGCAAAACACGAAACCAGAATTGGTTTTTGGAACATCAGAACTATGAATGAGGCAGGAAAGCTGAGACAAATCACAGCAGAGATGCGGAACTACAAGGTACATATCCTGGGAATAAGCGAGAGCAGATGGACAGTTAAGGGGAGAATAAAAACAGCTACAGGGGAAACAGTACTTTATTCTGGCAGAGAGGATGGTCAGCACAACGAAGGTGTAGCCATTATCCTGAAGAAAGGAATGGAAAGGTCTTTACTGGAATGGAAACCCATCAACAACAGACTGATAAGAGCAAGACTGAGAGGGAGGTTCACCAACACCACAATTATACAATGATATGCACCAACAAACAACAGCGATGAAGAGATCAAGGACGAGTTCTATCAACAGGTACAAAAAGAAATGGAAACTGTACCCAGGAACGATCTCATTATAGTAATGGGAGACCTAAATGCGAAAGTGAAAGCACACAATAATTATAACGAAAGAGTAATGGGGAAATGCGGCAGTGGAGCAGCAAATGAGAATGGGGACAAATTAATAAGCTTCTGCAGTATTAACAACCTGGTCATTGGAGGAACACTTTTTCCACACAAGGAAGTGCACAAGTTAACATGGGAATCACCAAACGGACGAGACAGAAACCAGATAGATCACATAATGATCAATGGTAGATGGAGACATGCACTACAAGACGTGAAAGTAAGAAGAGACGCAGATGTGGGAAGTGATCATCACCTAGTAATAGTAGTAGCAAGACTGAAAGTGAAACTCAGAGCTGCTGGACCAGTTGCAGTCAAACAGAAAAGATACAACATCACGAAACTGAAGGATCCCCTCACCAAAAAAGCTTTCGTCGTCGACGTAAAGAGAAGATATGAGATTATCAAAAGCCAGGAAAGAACAGAGACCGATGATGTTGACCAGAGATTCAACACCATCTCAACAATATACAAGGAAAGCAGCAAGTCATGCTTGGGATTCCAGGAAAGAAAGAGCCAAGACTGGATAACACCAGATACGCTAAACACCATAGCGAAGAGAAAAGAAATGAAAAGAAAGAAAACAGAAGCTAAGTCTCCCAGGTTAAAGGCAATATATAGTGAACAGTACAGTCAGCTGGACAAGGAAGTTAAACGTCAAACCCGTGCTAACAAAAAGACATTTCTGTATGACCTTGCAAGACAGGCAGAAGAGGCAGCACTGAGAAATGAACAAAGCACAGTATATAAAATAACTAAAATCATCAGTGGAAAACGAGGTGCAAACAATATTACATTACTAAGAGATAAGCACGGAAATCTCATCATGACAGTAGAGGGACAGGAAACAAGATGGGCAGAGCATTTCAGCAAAACTCTGAATAAGGAACCACCAGAGACACAATTGAATGTTCCTGAGGCTGAAATCCCACGAAAAGAAGAAATCATCACAGCAATCAAAGGGTTAAAGAATGGAAAAGCTCCTGGTCATGATAACTTAAATGCAGAGCTATTTAAGACAGACCCAGAGCTAGCAGCAGAACTATTAGAACCACTATTTGCACAAGTCTGGAAAACAGGGACAACACCAACAGAGTGGAGAAAAGAAATAATTGTCAAATTGCCCAAGAAGGGAGATCTTGCAGACTGCAATAATTGGAGAAGAATAACTCTTCTCTCAGTTCCCAGCAACATACTAGGCAGGATAATTATACAGAGTATCTCAAAAGCAGTAGACCACAAACTGAGGAAAGAACAAGCAGGATTTAGAAAGAACAGAAGATGTGTAGATCATATATTTACCCTCAGGAACATTATAGAGCAGTGCTCAGAATGGCAAAGACAGCTGTACTTTAATTTCGTTGATTTTGAAAAGGCTTTTGACAATGACAGTATACATATGGGAAAGTTTATGGAAAATACTGAGGGCTTATGGAATTCCAAGCTGCATAGTGTCAATCATAAAAAGCCTTTATGCCAACTTTACGTGTAGTGTTGGGCAGAGCAACCTAACCTTTAAGGTGAAGACAGGAGTACGACAGGGATGCCCCTTATCAACCACTCTATTTTTAACAGTCATAGACTGGGTGATGCGCCAGACAACAGAGGGCAGTCCAAGAGGAATAAGATGGACTACATTTTCTACATTGGAAGATCTGGAATATGCAGATGACATTGCTCTGCTAGCACATTCACAGCAACACATCCAGGAAAAAACGGATAGACTTAATAAGTTTAGCCAGCAGGTGGGCTTGAACATCAACCTAAAGAAGACAGAGGTCATGACGCTCAATGTGAGCAACCCTGAGCCCATATCAGTAAGGAATCAGCAACTGGAACAGACAGATGCCTTCACATACCTAGGATGCATAGTAACACCAGACGGCGGAGCAAGCAAAGAAATCAACAACAGAATGAACAAAGCAAGAACAGCCTTTTTTAGTCCAAACAACATCTGGAAGTCCTCTCAGTACAGCACAAGCACAAAATTAGGATTATGTCAGAGCTGTGTGCTTTCTGTGCTTCTCTATGGCGTGGAGAACTGGGGAGTTACAGAGAAGGAAATGTCGAAATTGTCCTCTTTTCACACAGCTTGCCTAAGAAAAATTATCCGAATCTTTTGGCCGAATACCATCACCAACTAAGATCTGCTTACTCGGAGCAAGCAAGAGGACATGCACACCATCATAGCTGGCAGACGCTGGAGCTGGGTTGGCCATGTCCTCAGAAGAGACCCTGATGCCATCACAAGAACAGCTATGCTATGGACCCCTGAAGGAAAACGAAAGAGAGGCCGACCAAAAACAACTTGGCGAAGAACTATGGAGGCTGAGATGCAAAGAATGAACCAGAGTTGGGGCACTGTACATAGGATGGCCACCGACCGAGCAAAGTGGAATCAATTTGTTGTTGCCCTACAAGACGTCACCAGGCATAATGGCCACTGACTGCTTTGACGGTCGGCGGCTAAGGATCAAAGAAGAAGATTTAAACAAAAGTAAAACCAGAAGCTCCAAAGCCAAGGCTCATGAAGTGTACATAGAAGCAAACAAAGAAGTAAAAAGAAACACCAGAAGAGACAAGAAGACGTGTATTGAAGTTGCAAGGGAAGCAGAGGAAGCTGCAGCCAATGGAAATATGAGGGACCTGTGCTGCAACACAAAGAGGCTAATAGGGCGATATAAGCAAGCAAATGGCCTCATAAAAGATAAGAATGGAAAATTGCTTAGTAATATACAAGAACAAATGAAGAGATGGACAGAACATTTTGAGAAACTTCTCAATAGACCAGCTCCAACTAATCCCCCAGACATCCAGCCAGCAAAAGAGGAGCTACAAATCAGCTGTAAATGACCAAATAGAGAAGAAATAAAGAAAGCCAAAAAGCTTCTGAAAGATGGAAAAGCAACTGGACCAGATGGCATTCCAGCAGATGCCACCAAAGCATATATCGATACCTATGCAGAGATATCATACAAACTACTTGGTAAAACCAGGGAGAGAGAAGAAATACCAGCAGAATGGAAGGAAGGTTATCTGGTCAAGTTGCCAAAGAAGGGAAATTTACAAGAGTGCACAAATTATAGAAGAATAATGTTACTATCAGAGCCAGGAAAAATATTAAACAGAATCATCTTTGAGAGATTATAGGTCATAGATAAGCAACTGAGAGATGAACAAGCAGGTTTTTGACAAAACAGATCCTGCACAGGCCAGATAGTCACACTGAGAATAATAGCTGAACAAAGTCTGGAATGGAATTCACTGCTATACATCGGATTTGTTGAATACGAAAAGACATTTGACAGTGTAGACAGAGAATCGTTTTGGAAACTGATGAGGTTGTTATGGGTTGCCTCTCCTTGCTCTGCAGTAGTAGTCCAACAGTGGCCAAAACCTAGAGTATCTGATGCGGGTCTTCAAATGTGTCTACCTTCGCACAAGATTACTCTTGCCAGAGTTGTAGATAGACAAAAACCATGGTGATATCACGAGAGGAAAGAAGACATCAGATTAAGCTGGGAGAATAGGTCCTGGAGCAGGTCGGCCACTTTATTTACCTCGGAGCTGTCATAGACCAGAAGGGAAGCATCAAAGAAGATTTGGCTACCCAAAGAACAGCAGCTGGGAGACTTTTTCATGCCATGAATCGAGGATTCCTCAGCAAGAGAGAGGTTGGTAAGAAAACAAAGATGGCTGTATACTGCTCCACCTATGTCCCAGTCTTGACGTATGGATGCGAGTCATGGGCAATGACTACAGCACACAAAAGCCAGATCCAAACCTCAGAAATCTGAGGAAGGTGGTTGAAGTAACAAGAAGAGACATGGTCCGCAACCAGATGATACGTCAAGGCCTAAAAACCCAACCCCTGCAGACCCAAGTAGAACAGTCCCAACTGAGATGGTTTGGCCGTGTCTGCAGAATAGGAGAAGATCAGCTACCAAAGCAAGCATGTGAAACTAAGAGCCTGGGATCCAGACCTCCAGGACAATCCAAAGTCCACTGGGAGGACAACATTAGACAATCTTTGAACGACAGAGGACTAGAATCGAACGAAGCCAGGAGAAAGACCACCGATAGAATAGTATTGCGCTCTCTCTTACAAACCTCTACACCTCACGGTGGAAAAGGAACGACTAAGTAAGTAAGTAAGAGTTGTAGATAGAAGGATAATGATGCTTCTACCTCTAGGGCAGTGTTAGGCAACTTATTTGGGTGTTACCCCAAAATCTATTTGTGTTAAATGATATTACCCCCAGACTTCAAAGTAAATAAGAACAAGCTATTGCTCTTAAAATGAAGAATAAACTGCACTCAAAGTCAAGAATTAATAAAATAAAACTTAAAAAGCCACACATGCTGTCATAAGAACAGCACACATAAAAAATTAATAAAAGGATTGAAGAACTGAACAATTTCATTCAAAACATCTCCACTTCCAGTTTTGGAAAAATGTGCTGTTTCATATTTGATAAAACAAGATCCATATCAGAGCTTTATGGAGTCAAAGCAACTTGGATGCTGTCTTCGGGGTGCAACTGATTGATGTACTTTGTTTTCAAGTTCATAAGTGTAGAAAATCCTTGTTCACAAAGGCAGGTTGTTGCAAAAGGCAGCAGCATTTTTGTCACTTCTACATATGCAATTTTAAACGCCTTTGCAGTTTTTGACATCCAAAAAGATGAGAGATCTGTCTTGTAATAAAATTCCATGCGTGCTTCACTGTTGGAGCGAAGTTCAAGAAATGCCTTTGCCAGTCCTTCAGGCATATCAGCAAGTTGACAGTTGAACGGTTTTACAACCCAACTGACAGTATGTGAATCAAGCTCTGGAAAGTAATCAAACACCTGCTTTTTTAGTTTGGTCAGATGCCGTGTAACTGACTACGTAAACTTCAGTGTAGTATACACTTCGCACATCGACACATTCTTCTAGAATTACCAAAGACAAGGCATTGCTTTACCTTCTCATATCTAATTCCACAATTACAGCACTGAGTTACATGGCTCTTCCACGAACATGTGGTCACTTCCACATGACAACTACGGACAGTATTATTTCAAAATGTCTCAACGACATCTAATCACAACTGTATTCAACGACTGCCAGTCACTGGCTATATCTTACGTCAACCATCCAGTAAGACTTCCAGTCATAGGCCATAACAGAAAACGTTTGTGGCACCCAAACTGTCCTGTCTGACGTTCAATCACAAACTCCCTCATACATCTTAGCATCTTCTCAGCCACACTGCTGCATTCACTGTAGAACAAGAATTACACGAGCTCATGTTACTCTCCTCACAAGCTAGCTACACTCATGAAAAGTAATCAATCATGTTACACACTCATGACTGTCAACTAACATGTAAACAATGCAAAACTCACTCCTTCACACACTCACAAACACACAAGTCTTGTGTACAATGACATTACAGATGTGGTTGTGCTATTTGAGAATGGACAGGAGCCAAATAAGATATAATACAAATGGACCCACTGTAAAATAAAGTAAAATCCTTAACTTCTTGGACTAATTGTCAGCTGGATATACACTTAGATTCTGGAGTTTTTACATTAAAGGAATTGAAACCTTTACAGGCAAAGTACACAATTTTACTTCAAAATATTTTTTTTAACACGTCTACACTTTAAAAGACAACAAATAATTTTTACATACAAGACTTATCACAGTAACGTTTGAATTAAGTCAATGCTTTGAAAACTCGTGACTTTAGTGTAGAAAGATATGTCAGTACTCCTGAACCATCATAGGACTTCGTCATCAGTGCTAAAATGCTGACCTCCCAGGAACTATTTCAGGGGTCCAAACAGGTGGAAGTCGCTTGGAGCGAGGTCTGGGCTGTAAGCAACCCGAGTTGCTGTAATTTGCACGTGGTGCGGTGAGCGGTATGTGGTCGTGCGTTATCCTGTAGAAACAGGACGCCTTTTCTTATCAAACCAGGTCGTTTTTTCCGCAGATGGTTATGCACATCCCTTAGAATGCGACAGTACTCTTCACTGTTGATAGTGGCACCACGGGGTAGAAAATCCACGAGAATAATTCCACATTTGTCCCAGAAAACACTCGCCATCACTTTCCCAGCAGACGCAATTTTCCTAAATTTTTTGGGTGGTGGTGAGTCCATATGCTTCCACTGCATGGATGCTCGTTTTGATTCCGGAGTGAAATGATGCACCCAGGTTTCATCACACGTAATGAAGCGATTCAGAAAATTCTGGCCTTCCCTGCCAAAGCGATCCTTCAACTCAGTGCAGACTGGAACTCTTCTCTGCCGGTCAAAAGCGGAAAGCTGTCTTGGCACCCAACGTGCACTAACTCTGTTGTCCGCCATTTTCATTATCTATCAGGGACTGACCTGTGACACGTATGCCACCTAACGGTAATAACGGTAACGGTAATACGAGTAGGTCACACTTCTTACTTACTACTGTCAGTAGTACCACCACGCTAGCATTCCTTCCTGTACTTCCAGAACAAAAAGTCCCGGTTTGACTTGAATGACCCTCGTACATATTCATCTGAACAAGGCTCAACACATCATGGGTGTAATCACACGCCAATACATCTCTGGCAAACAATAGACCGCATGGACAGCGGGCTTACATATATATTCATTGATAATCTGGATCAACACCTCTGGCAAAAATAATGTTACCACTTCTCCGCACCGGGAGTAAGTCGCCTAAATAACTCAAAGTTCATGGCAATAACAAATAGGTTCAAAATGTTTCTTTACCTGCTCTGCCTTCCATGAATCAAACACAAAAACACTTGCCATTTCCTAGGCTTATATGCCAGAATCATATTAAAGGGCAATCTTAAACATAATTAAATCACAGAAGAACTCTGATCCCCTTTTACACCGCCAGAGCAAAATGCTGAGCGACTTGTCAGCTCGAACAAACGCCAGGCGACTGCCAAAACAACAGTCTTCCGGTCGCGCCCAAATCATTGCGCATGCGCCCAGATAATGGCGTGATGTGAACCCAACTCACATCGTACCAAGAAGTCAGGTCTAAAACCATATACGGCCGTCTCGTACAATCTTGTCTATAACCATATAAGGCAATTTCGAACAATCTGGAAGGCTACTCCAACCCGAAAATTGGCTGAGTCAAGGGACATAACAAATAAATCTAACCTGTATCAAAAGGAAAACATAATCACAGGTTAAATCCCTTAGACCACAAATATAAGAAAAGTATAATAAAGTATTCATTACAAGCATACCATAACAGACTGTAACTGGGACATATGATGCAGAGACCAGATGAAAGCCAGTCAATGGAAGTCAGGCTGCCGACACCACTTCCAACGACAAAAACTAGAATAGGCACCTGGAACAAAAGAACAATGCAGGAGGCCAGAAGGACAGCACAGGTAGCTGGAGAAATGAGACGATACAGAAAGACATACACAAGACCACATGGAACTCCCCAGATGGGCACATGCAAAATCAGATAGATCACTTCACCATAGAAATAAACTGGAGACGCTGCCTACAAGATGTTAGAGTAAAGAGAGTAGCTGATTTAGCGTCAAACCACCACCTTCTCCTAGCATCACTGAGGATAAAATTGAAAGTGCAAAAAGACAGAGCAGAAAGAACAAACCCAAAATATAATACCCAGAATCTTATGAACAAAGACATAAGAGTTCAGTTCAACCTAAAGTTGAGAAATAGATTTGAAGCACTGGAAAACCTTGAAGAGAAAAGTATAGGTAATCATTGGTGCACAATTCATGAAGCATATAGGAATTTATGTGAAGAAGTTCTTGACAAAAGAAAGAAACAACAGAAGGAATGGCTCACAGAAAACTTATGGGACCTTATAAGCCCTGAAGGCAGATATACCATACACTATAGACTTGCTACACCAGCTCTTCAAGAAAATCTGGGAAAAAGAGGCCATCCCAAAGAGTTGGATGGAAGGCCACATTATCAAGCTGCCAAAGAAAGGAAACTTGAATGTATGTGGCAACTGGAGGGGTATAACACTGCTAACAGTGGCTGGGTTAATTTTGACCAGAGTTTTGTTGAACCATATTAAGAAGGAGGTGGATGACAAAATCAGAGAAGAACAGGCAGAATTTCGTGCAGGAAGATCATGTACAGGCTAGATAGCAACACTCAGAATCATCACAGAACAATCAAATGAATGGTGGACCCCCTTATATATAAATTTGATAGCTTTTGATAGTATACACCACATTGTGATATGGAAAATCCTGAGTCATTATGGAATCCCAGAGAAATTCATTAAAATCATCCAAGATTTCTACCAGGGGGCCTCATGCAAAGTAGTGCACAAAGGAAAGCTATCAGAGCCCTTCACAGTACACAGCGGGGTCAGACAGGGATGTCTGCTATCACCAACAATTGTTCTCATGGTCTTAGACTGGGTTATGAGACAAACAACAATAATACAGTGAATTTTTAATTAACAAACAGCTGGAGAATCTTGACTTAGCACATGATTTGTGCTTTCTGTCACATAGACAGCAAGATATGCAGGAGAAAACAAATAGATTAGTGACAGAGGCAGCAAAGATGGGACAACACATAAATGTAAATAAAACAAAGTAAATGAGGCTAAATAATAGGCAAATAGAATTGATGAGGATCGATGGTCAAGTTATTGAGGAGGTGGAAAGCTTTACATATCCGGGGAGAAACACTGACAAAGGAGGGGGAACTGATGGTGACGTTTGTTCTAAAATAAATAAAGCCAGATGCCCTTTGACCAATATGGAACTCCTCAGCTATATCCAGAGAGAACAAAATCAGAATCTTTAACTCAAATGTAAAGTCAGTCTTGCTGTATGACTCAGAGACTCAGCTTGCCTCAAAAAGTATCACCTCCAAACTACAGAATTTTGTAAATAGATGTCTCTGGCGGATCCTCAGTATAAGATGGCCAGATGTAATAACAAATAAAGAACTAAGGAAAAGATGCGGGCAACAACCATTACAAATGAAAATTAAGGTAAGAAAGTGATGATGGATAGGACATTCACTCAGAAGAGGACAATCAAGCATAGCCAGGTGCCCTTGACTGGAACCCACAAGGGAACAGAAGAGTGGGGAGGCCAAGGAGAATATGGAGAAGAACAGTTGAAGATGAGGCTAGGGAAATTGGAATGACTTGGGCACAGCTGAAAAAGACAGCCCTGAATAGAAATCGATGGAGAGCATCTGTTTCAGTCCAGTGTTCCATGGGGAATGGAAATAAAGGATGATGATGAAACAATAAGCATATGTAAGACAGCAAAAGAAATCTCACTGGATGTGCGCAACATTGCATCTGAAAATGGATGCAGGACTCTAACCTCTTCTTAATATCTTTTCTGATAATCTGGCACAGACATCAGCAACCAGTCGATTGCAAACAACTGGTAGATCACAGGGGATAATTTGGTAAATCTCTAAGCATCAGAGAGGAAAATAATTAAAGAAAGTTCAAGCTAGGGAAATTTCAGAATAGCCCTCTCCCACTTACATTTAAAAGTGCAGTATTCCCATGATTAAAGGTACTTTGCCATGTTTTCAGTGATAACATACAAGCTAGCTTTTTATAATTCACTTTATTCAGGAACTGCATTAGATACATCGCTGTCATTCGTTGATTTTGAAAAGGCTTTTGACAGCATACATAGGGACAGTTTATGGAAAATACTGAGGGCTTATAGAATTCCAAGCTGCATAGTGTCAATCATAAAAAGCCTCTATGCCAACTTTACGTGTAGTGTTGGGCAGAGCAACCTAACCTTTGAGGTGAAGACAGGAGTACAACAGGTATGCCCCTTATCAACCACTCTATTTTTAACAGTCATAGACTGGGTGATGTGCCAGACAACAGAGGGCAGTCCAAGAGGAATAAGATGGACTACATTTTCTACATTGGAAAATCTGGAATATGCAGATGACATTGCACTACTAGCACATTCACATCAACACATCCAGGAAAAAACGGATAGACTTAATAAGTTTAGCCAGCAGGTGGGCTTGAACATCAATTTAAAGAAGTCAGAGGTCATGATGCTCAATGTGAGCAACCCTGAGCCCATATCAGTAAGGAATTAGCAACTGGTACAGACAGATACCTTCAAATACCTAGGATGCATAGTAACACCAGACGGCGGGGCAGGCAAAGACATCATTATCAGAATGAATAAGGCAAGAACAGCCTTTTTTAGTCTAAACAACATTGTAATGTTATGATGTAAGTATATAAGCATTACCTCGTCATCTACACAAGCACACACATGTTTCAGAAGGCACTCAGTAAAAGCATGTTCAGTTTGTAGCCATGTTTATTTACAGGATGTCGTACATGTGAAGATTCGCATATTATTACAATGTGTGGTTCGTATTATTAATGTATTATATTACAAACATCTGGAAGTCCTCTTAATACAGCACAAGCACAAAATTAAGATTATATCAGAGCTGTGTGCTTTCTGTACTTCTCTATGGTGCGGAATGCTGGAGAGTTACAGAGAAGGAAATGTCGAAATTGTCCTCTTTTCACACAACATGCCAAAGAAAAATTATCCGAATCTTTTGGCCGAATACCATCATCAACCAAGATCTGCTTACTCGGAGCAAGCAAGAGGACATGCACACCATCATAGCTGGCAGACGTTGGAGCTGGGTTGGCCATGTCCTCAGAAGAGATCCTGATGCCATCACAAGAACAGCTATGCTTTGGACTCCTGAAGGAAAACAAAAGAGAGGCTGACCAAAAACAACCTGGCGGAGGACTGTGGAGGCTGAGATGCAAAGAATGAACCAGAGTTGGGGCACTGTACAAAGGATGGCCACTGACCGAGCAAAGTGGAATCAATTTGTTGTTGCCCTACAAGTCGCCACTAGGCGTGATGGCCACTGACTGCTTTGATGGTCGGCGGCTAAGGATCAAAGAAGAAGAAGATAAGATACAACTGATATTTTCTTTGAAGTTAGAAATCCTGTAAAATATCATTTAGTTTGAATTTTCCACCTCTCTGCATGAAACTGCTAGAAGCACATTGTCTATCAGAGATAAAGTTACACATAGGCTCCAGTTATTCCAAACACTCTGAAAACAGGCATGACTTCTTCAAGGTAGATCTGTAGAGAGACCAGTGTTTGCAAAGTAGATTCTCACGTCTCTTCAATTGCCTGCTGCTGTTCTAGCAAAAAGTTATATTACTACCTTATACATGTTATTCTACTGGACAAAAAATCTTTGCATATGACAGCCATAATGTGATAAGCCCGATATTTTAAAAAAAAATCATTTTCTTCTTCTTCAAGTACCATGCCTAGTGGCATAGGAGATCATGTCTCTCCACAACTTCATGTCTCCAGTACAATTTATCAATTCTACTGTTGACTTCTTTCCATGCCACAATGTCAAACTGTCCAGTATTTGCTCTCTTTGTCTTCCCCTATCTCTTTTTCCTCCAATCTTACTGTTACGTGCAGTCTTTGATATCTTGCAATATTATACATTTGTATGCTTGTTATGTTCGCAAATATTTTGTAAACAAAATAGAAACTCTTTTGCTTAAGGAAAAGTCAATATTGAGTTACTTCCCCTAGAAAGGAGTCTCAGATCGAACTCCGCGGACGAATCCAGTTTTACTGCGATTTATTCTTTGTTTGGGTAGAAATAGATTGTTCTTGCTTCAGAATATCTATGGCCTGAATTTATGTGTAGTGTTTGTCTAGGTAGGACGAGTCTGTCTTATATCTGTATATCTTTACATATCTAAGTCGAACTATATGTTCTTTGTCGCTAGAAAGGTCAAAGGCTTTTCAGCGGATGTGTGGCTAGAGAGGTGTGTTTTTTGGCTTCGCCCGGATGATGGGGGGATGTCGTGTTTTTCTGTATCGGCTTGTCGCCGGGAAAAGTGATCTCAAGATTGATGGGGAAAGTGATAGTCGTCTAGACCTATCGTGTATGCTTTACCCCAGTGTTTATTCTTATTGCCAAGGAATGGCAGAATCATATTTCTGATACCAAGGTAACAAAAACACTCTCTTACGAAGCCATCGTTTTCGATAAGCAGACGCACGATTTGTACGTCTGAGGGAATATTTAACAAGATGAAGATGTCATTCATTTCTAGCAGCACCATATTGTATGTTGAAGTCCATTGCATCATGATAGAATCTACAGAGCAATGAGAACATTTAATGTAGGATTAACTTTGATACAGATTCCAGTTTGTATCCTAAAGTGAGTGACAGCTCACGACAGCAGCCATCTTGTATCCAAATATTTTGTGACTTTCAAGAAGAGAAAAGGGATGCCCCGTACTATCGCTTGATGAGTCCAGAGATCACTGCTACAGATGAGAACCCATTACTAGCGGTTCAATATGATTACATGAAAAATATGTGCTGAACATTATTTAAAGGAATCTTCGCTAGACGAGGTTAGGTCTAGAAGCCATCTTGAATATTGTTTATAAACTGACGTGCTTTGTCAGTAAACTCAGATGATATATATATGGGCAATACTGAGTGCTTGTCTACTGACATTCCATTGTGCTATTATGCAACGAGTGCCCATGTATCATTGCAAGACCATTTATCAATTGTACCATGATGTATTATGCCAACCTGTGATTTGTCACTGTATCCGTGCTGTCGAATGTGTACGTCCAATTAAACTGTAACAAAAAGTACACAGCAGTTGGCGTCGATGACTTCCAGCCATACATGAGTGAGAAAAAGAACATTTATCAACTCTTCGAACTCTTTCATCATTCGCGTATTATACTCTCACTCTATGTCTACACACCACTGCGTAGGTCGAGTTGATATTCCTATTCCTAACAACCACTCTGACGAGCAACGCTGGGGCCAACAACAAGTCTTTAACATTGGAGCTTCCACAGACCACCATACCTCTTAACACTGTGGTCCTGTAAATAGTTGATGTCAGTGTGAACAAGGAGCAATACATCTTCATATCTATACACCATTCAACCGTATATATAGAAACAGCATTTAACACTGGTATGCTATTATTTAACACTGGTGAGCCAGCTTTCTGGGTTTGACCTCGCAGAAGTTGAGAAGTCAACAGACTACCGATACCAGACCGTTTCCTGTGGCTGATACGACACACTTGCAGTATTAGTTTGCTCTTTATCAACACTTTGTCACGTGACCTATCAAGTGAATGCAGTATCTAGGTCAGCGTTGTTGACATTTTTACGCTTAGACATTACAGAGTTTCACAGTACAGAGATGATACTTTGAAGGCCATAAACTGTTCTATTGTTGCAGTATTGTTGAACATAAGTGCGTAAATTTCATCGTTGGACCTTCTGATACTAATATTGTTGAACATTGTAATAGATTAAATCAAAAATCTAGTATTGATTAAAGTGGCAGTTTACTTTGTTTATTCAGAAACTATGCCATTATATTTATGAACTGAAACTCTTTCCAACACATTTCATTATTTAATGTATAACTGAGCAACCTATCTGCAACACAGTGCTTTATATATTACACACGTGATATATGCATTTATGATTATATGTTATATGTTATTTATTTGTATAGTATATTAGTTTATATGTCAGCGGGTTGTGTTTAGGTTGGGCGGTGTCCTCACAACAGAATATCCCACGTCATAGAGGGTCCATTGTGGGCGTTTTCTTTAGGTGCAATTTCCTTAATTGGAAATTTGCTTGCAACAACTAGTTGCTATTTGTGTTAGCTGTGAAGACTGTAATTATTGTTATTTTTGTAATATTTCTTTGTTCTTTAGTTTTGTTCGATTTGTTTGTATTTGTAGGTCTCCCCTTTCCTGTTATTTAGTTGTATACACAATTTATATTCATATTCTGTGACGTCATTTGTGTTGTTATTCCTTGCAGATTCGGTGATTATTTTCATTGATTTCCTTATTTGATTTAGTTGATTTCTGCAAATGTTTTCATATTGTCAGTCTTATTTGTGCTTTATGTATGCTGTTGGTTGACATATGTTTTATATAGGTATATTTCATAAGACACTATTGCTTGTGCACTGCACTTGGATTATGGTATAAACCAGTATTTATTATTATTACTGGTATACAAGAAATTATACAAGACCTTATTAAGGCTTGTGACCCACTGAGATTGAGATAGTGTACTGATTAATCAAGTCATTAAGAACTTGTGGTATTATTATTGTTTCAGGTAATTAGTATTATTGTTAGACATCATGTCTACATTAGAATACTTCATTGCACAAGGGAAATCCCTTGATAAGACTGGTATGGAATTAGAACAATTTGCAATTGCTCAATATGACAAAGCATTAGCTGCAGAAGAAAGAAAAACTGCTGCTGCAGAGGAAAAAAAAGCTCTAGCTGAAGAAAAAAAATTGCAAAGAGAAGCTGAAGAGAAAAAATTAGAAGCTACTGCTGCTGCTGAACTAAAGAAATTGCAGATACAGACTGAGGAAAAAAGATTCCAGATGGAAATGGAAAAAGAAAAAAGAAAAGATGAAGCTGCTGCAGAACAAAAAAGATTAGACAGAGAAGCTGCTGCTGAACAAAAAAGATTAGACAGTGAAGCTGAACAAAAAAGATTAGACAGTGAAGCTGAACAAAAAAGATTAGACAGAGAAGCTGAAGAAAAAAAAGCAATAAGAGAACATGAATTTGAGTTAGAGAAATTAAGATTGACAAGTATGAGTAATGTTAATCAGGCATCTAGTGGTAATGGTAAACCTTCTACTTACAAGGTTAAGGTTCCACCGTTCAATCAGTCCAGTGACGATATTACATTCTGGCTGGATAGATTTGAACGTTCTTGTCGTACTCACAATGTGGATAAATCACATTATGCTAACCAATTAGCAGAAAACTTGAAAGGTGAATCTCTGACTAGGTTATGCCTTGTAGGAGAAGCAGATAAGGATAATTATGATGTCATTAGGGCGGCTTTGATAAAAAAAATACCAGCTAAGTGAGGAAGGCTATCGCCTTTTGTTTAAGACGATGGTGCCTGAGACAGGTGTAGAATTCTCAGAATTCATTGCAAAGGCACGTCTCACAGTTGATCGTTGGATTGAGCTTTCCAAAACAGAAAAAACGTATAAGGGCTTATGGATTTGTTGCTCAGAGATAAGATTATGTCCTGTGTTAACAAACCATTCCTTGAATTTATACATGAGCGTAAACCCAAATCACTAAAGGAAATGGAAGAATATTGTTCCCAATATGTCACTGCACACCCCGACGTGACTTTTGGCAACACTAAGATTAAGGAGAGTATGCCAGTTGCTTCAGCAACACCATACAATCCCAATTATTCACACAGATTTCAGGGACCTCAAAACAGATTTGATAAAAAAGGTAACCATAATAGTTATCAAAACCAAGGTAACCAATCATTTCAGGGTTCTTCGTCGAAGAACTGGAGACGAGCTGATAGCTCTCGACACAGGGGTGGTCACAATTATAGGAATTTCCGTAGAGGAAGTAATTATAGAAACTATCCGAGTTATCCGTCTTGGAGTCAACAAGATCATAATTACAGAGATACTCATTATAATGAATATGATAATGGTAACCAAGAGAACTATGACTCAAACCCAAATAGGGGTTACAATAGAGGTAACAATAACTACAGAGGTAATAATAACCGAGGTAGATCTCAAAACAGAAGACATAAACCACATTTTCAGGCAAACTCTGCACAGCAAGAGTCTCATGAAGCCTATAAACAGAGTAAAGATAAAAATGACGCTAGTAATATGGCATGTTCCACTTTTGATTTTGGGAGAGCATCTCAGTGCCCCCAATGCAAAACATTATTTGAGCCAACCACAGTGTCTACTTTAAGCTGCGGCCATCCTCTTCCTGCTCTTCCTGCATCAGTCGCACATGATGGAAGAGGTTCTCTTGTCTTACATAAGGGTTTAGTAAATAACAATCCAGTCTCCGTGCTATTTGATTCTGGATGCACCACAATTGGTGTTAGGCAGTCACTCGTAGATCCTTCCCGTGCCACTGGACAAGTAGTCAAATGTGTAACATTTGGCGGCACATTAGAGAAATACTCTACTGCTATCATTAGGATTGCTACTCCTTTCTTTACAGGAGATGTACACGCATGTCTTCTTCCGAATCCGATCGCTGACCCCATCATCGGTCGCATTCATGGAGTCAAAGAATGCACTTCGCAACAAATTTCCGCGTGGGAAAAGCAAAACATGCAGATTGCTAACGCTGTAGTCACTAGAGCTCAGGCTCTTAATATGCCTCAAACTTCATCTACTGAAGATAATGAAGTGCATAACCAAGATGATCCCTTGGTAATTTCTCGTGACTCGTTTATAAAACAGCAAGAAGATGATCCCACTCTGAAGAAATTCTTCATTCTTGCAACTAAAGGTGATCCGAATAAAGACACAAGTCGTAAATCTAGGATTACAAAGAAGAATGGCGTACTTGTACGTATGGTTCAAGACTCCATTACGTCAAGTCATTCTCAAAATCCTGGTTCCCAAGAATTTGAGAGTTAAAATTTTGCAGCACGCTCACGACTCTCAGTGTGCTGGACACATGGGTTTTTCCCGTACTAAGTCAAGGATTCTTGCGGCTTTCTTTTGGCCATTGGTAAACAAGGACATACGGATTTATTGTCGATCTTGTAAAGTATGTCAGGAAGTTAAATCCAAAGGTCCACGCCATGCTGCACCCATTCAGGCGGCAGACATTCCTATTTGGCCGTTTCAAAAAATGGCCATAGACATTATTGGTCCATTTAAGATCAAGTCTGCCAGAGGACATCAGTTTATCTTGACGTGTGTTGATATGTGCACACGTTGGCCAGAGGCTATTCCTCTGAAGAGCATTACTACTGCTGATATTGCAGATGCTCTTTGGCTTATATTCTCTCGTCTGGGTTTCCCCGGAGAGATATTATCAGACCATGGCACCCAACTAATATCAGATACCATGTCTCAAGTAATGTCTACTCTGCAGATAGATAGATCTTTAAGTACTATCTACCATCCTATGTCTAACGGGATGGTCGAACGCCTTAATAGAACACTTAAAAACTTACTAGGGAAGATAACTGAGGATCATCCTCAAGACTGGGACAGAGTTTTACCTGCGGCCCTCTTCGCTTACAGAGAGGTCCCCAATGAACATACAGGATTTTCTCCCTTTGAACTTGTCTTTGGCGTGCGACCGCGCGGCCCTATGTCGTTGCTTCATGATCTCATAACAGCTGACAATATTGACGATGACACAAAGGCATCCTACAAATATGTCATCGCGTTGAGACAAAAGATTATCGAAGCATGCAAATTAGCAACTTCTTCTTATGAATTTGCGAAACAGAAGGCAAGGCAATTTGCCAATAAGAAGAGATGCTTACGACAACTTTGTCCTGGGGACAAAGCATTTGTATTACTACCTTGTAGGGAAAACAGACTACTTATTTCTTGGAAAGGTCCGTACGATATAATATCGAAAATTTCCGACGTCGACTATATTGTCGATATTGATGGGAAGCATAAAACCTTCCACATCAATATGCTTACTGAATTCCATGAACGTCCGGATTATTTACAACCCATTTTCCAAGCAACGGACGATTCTCCAGTACAACATGGTCATTACTCATCACTGTCCGTGATACAGGATGAGGAAATGAGTTTTTCAGATGTAAATCTCCCTCTTCCAATGATCCCACTTCATTCTAGTGAATCATGGAAGAACGTTACTGTCTCTCCTGATTTGTCTCTAGGAGAACAGCGACAAGTTTCAACTATGTTGCAAACATTTCAAGATGTACTCACTGACATCCCTGGACAAACTCATGTCATTGAACATGACATTGTTCTAACTGACCATACTCCTATTAGGGTTAGACCTTATCCTATCCCTATACATTTTCAAGTACAGGTCGAGAAAGAGTTGGATGAGATGATAGATTTGAAAATAATCGAACCATCCACCTCTGCATATTCTTCGCTGATGGTTATTGTTCGGAAAAAAGACAATAACATACGTCTTTGCGTTGACTATCGCAAATTGAATCAAGTAACGAAGTTCGATGCCGAACCTATGCCTTTACTGGAAGAGCTACTTACTCGACTTTCCAAATCTCATTTTTTCACTAAACTTGATTTGTCTAAAGGATATTGGCAAGTTCCTTTATCTGAACGCACCAAACCTCTCAGGGCTTTTTCAACACCTAGAGGTTTGTTCCAATGGAATTTTATGCCTTTCAGTCTTATGAACGCACCAGCTACATTTGTACGCATGATGCGCCGAATCCTATCTTATCGGTCAGATGTCATTGCATATCTAGACGACATCTGTCTTTTCAGCGATACTTGGGAAGATCACTATTCAGGGTTAGATGAATTGCTGTCTACTTTGCGCGAGCACAACCTGACAGCGAAACCCTCTAAAGCCTATATTGGTTTTAGCGAAATTTCTTTCCTAGGCCACCAAGTTGGTCATGGTTTCCTAAAGACAGAGGACCATAATACTAGTAAGATACTTAACATCTCTATCCCTAAGACTAAAAAACAGGTGAGAAGTCTGTTAGGTCTTATTCAATTTTATGGCAGATTCATTCAGAATCTATCCTCTATCATGGCACCTCTTTCTACACTTCTAAAGAAAGGTTCGCCTAATATGGTCCACTGGTCTCAGGAATGCCAATGCTCTTTGGATAAGATTAAAACATTGTTTTCAACACCACCTATTTTAGTGTTACCTACTAAAGATAAGACATTTGTTCTTCATAGTGATGCTTCATCCACTGGGATTGGAGCGGCACTAATGCAAGAGTACTCTGGAACTCTGCATCCTGTGATGTATATTTCCAGAAAACTTAATGCGGCAGAAAGGAATTATTCGGTTTTAGACCGTGAGCTATTAGCTATGGTTTGGTCGATCCTCAAACTACAGAGATTCCTTCTAGGCGCACATTTCATAGCAGAAACCGACCAAAAAGCTCTTACTGCTATACAGAGTAAGAATTTGAAGAGCTCGAGGTCTACTCGATATGCAATTGCTCTTCAACCTTTTCATTTCTCTGTGCGAGCTATTTGTGGATCGGATAATGTGATGGCAGACATTCTGTCAAGATGCCCACATGATTTCACATAACTATTAGGTCTTAGACTTCTTGATATGTCTAGGTCTATAATAGTTCCTTTCTATATTAAGATAGATACACATTTGTAATTTAATAATATAATGATTGTATCACTACTTAGCGGTTCAGTGATGTTTATTCACCGCTGTTCTTTAATGTTTTTTCTTTATAAATCATAAATTTAAGATATCTAATATGAAATTATGGTATGAATTTTTGTATGCATTGTGTAATTGCCAGAATTGTATTATACTTTGATGACACCTTCCTGGAAAAATTTATTCGTAGAGAAACAATTTCTCTCAGATTATGAGATACATTCTCACCAGTCGCTCCATAAGTCGACTTAGCCTCATATTAGGCGTTATATTTATTCCTGATATTTTCATCTGCGCATTATTCATGCGTTGTGAGCCTATTGTACGTTGCTCCTAGATGTATTTCAAAAAAAAAAAAATGTTTCATTTTTTTTTTCCCGGGAGGTGTGGTAAGACTGTTACGTGCAGTCTTTGATATCTTGCAATATTATACATTTGTATGCTTGTTATGTTCGCAAATATTTTGTAAACAAAATAGAAACTCTTTTGCTTAAGGAAAAGTCAATATTGAGTTACTTCCCCTTGAAAGGAGTCTCAGATCGAACTCCGCGGATGAATCCAGTTTTACTGCGATTTATTCTTTGTTTGGGTAGAAATAGATTGTTCTTGCTTCAGAATATCTATGGCCTGAATTTATGTGTAGTGTTTGTCTAGGTAGGACGAGTCTGTCTTATATCTGTATATATCTTTACATATCTAAGTCGAACTATATGTTCTTTGTCGCTAGAAAGGTCAAAGGCTGTTCAGCGAATGTGTGGCTAGAGAGGTGTGTTTTTTGGCTTCGCCCGGATGATGGGGGGCTGTCGTGTTTTTCTGTATCGGCTTGTCGCCGGGAAAAGTGATCTCAAGATTGATGGGGAAAGTGATAGTCGTCTAGACCTATCGTGTATGCTTTACCCCAGTGTTTATTCTTATTGCCAAGGAATGGCAGAATCATATTTCTGATACCAAGGTAACAAAAACACTTCTTATGAACTCTCTTACGAAGCCATCATTTTCGATAAGCAGATGCACGATTTGTACGTCTGAGGGAATATTTAACTAGATGAAGATGTCATTCATTTCTAGCAGCACCATATTGTATGTTGAAGTCCATTGCATCATGATAGAATCTACAGAGCAATGAGAACATTTAATGTAGGATTAACTTTGATACAGATTCCAGTTTGTATCCTAAAGTGAGTGACAGCTCACGACAGCAGCCATCTTGTATCCAAATATTTTGTGACTTTCAAGAAGAGAAAAGGGATGCCCCGTACTATCGCTTGATGAGTCCAGAGATCACTGCTACAGATGAGAACCCATTACTAGCGGTTCAATATGATTACATGAAAAATATGTGCTGAACATTATTTAAAGGAATCTTCGCTAGACGAGGTTAGGTCTAGAAGCCATCTTGAATATTGTTTATAAACTGACGTGCTTTGTCAGTAAACTCAGATGATATATATATATGGGCAATACTGAGTGCTTGTCTACTGACATTCCATTGTGCTATTATGCAACGAGTGCCCATGTATCATTGCAAGACCATTTATCAATTGTACCATGATGTATTATGCCAACCTGTGATTTGTCACTGTATCCGTGCTGTCGAATGTGTACGTCCAATTAAACTGTAACAAAAAGTACACAGCAGTTGGCGTCGATGACTTCCAGCCATACATGAGTGAGAAAAAGAACATTTATCAACTCTTCGAACTCTTTCATCATTCGCGTATTATACTCTCACTCTATGTCTACACACCACTGCGTAGGTCGAGTTGATATTCCTATTCCTAACAACCACTCTGACGAGCAACGCTGGGGCCAACAACAAGTCTTTAACATTGGAGCTTCCACAGACCACCATACCTCTTAACACTGTGGTCCTGTAAATAGTTGATGTCAGTGTGAACAAGGAGCAATACATCTTCATATCTATACACCATTCAACCGTATATATAGAAACAGCATTTAACACTGGTATGCTATTATTTAACACTTACGTGTTGTTACAATATATTCCAGCTTTCCTCTTCTCTTAATATGCCCAAACAAAGTGGATTGCGTCTTTCTAACTTGTGAAATAAGTTTCCTTTGCACGTTAGCCTCTCTCAGGACATCCTCATAACTATTTTTGGCTGTACATGGTATTTTTAACATTCTTCTGTAAAACCACATCTATGTCGCCTCCAGTGCATTCCCTGTTTGTTTACTAATTGTCCATGACTCACTCCCATATTTCAGGATTGGTTCTATATAACAATGAAGAACTCTCTAACTTCCAATGACAAAGAATTGTTGAAATAAAATACTCTTCATGTTATAGAATGCTACTTTTGCCTGAGCTATTCTGCTTTTCACTTCTGAGATGTATCTTCCATCCATTGTTATTAATGTGCCCAGATATTTGAATTTATCAACTTGTTTTAAAACGGTTCCATTTACTTTGATACTGCATTCTGGGGAAGCCATTTTCATTGAGACGACCATTACTTCCGTCTTCTTGCTGTTAAGGGTAAGGCCTTTATTTTCACTTTCTGACCCTATTGTATCAACAATGTCTTGCAGCTCCTTTTCACTTTTTGCTATTAAGACTATCATCAGCATATCAAGTTGTTTATATTATGTCTGCCAAATGATATTCCTGGCATGTCCTCTAGAGATCTCATTATATTGTCTCTGTACAGATTGAACAGATCTGATGACAGCACACATCCCTGCCTGACACCCTTTTTTCACTCACTGAAATGTTCCTATCTGGCTGTTAATTCTTACAGCTGCTGTTTTTTGCCAGTACATTTTTTGTTATTAACCTCAAGTCTTTTCCATCAATGTTGATGCTTTCTAACATTTTGATAATTTCCTCATGTTTCACTTTGTCAAATGCCTTAGTGTAATCTATAAAGCACAAGTACAGATCTGTCTTCACCTCTATGGCTCTTTCGATTAATGTTTTTATAATATAAATAGCACAGTTTGTGCCTTTGCCTTCTACAAATTCAGTGTTCATCACTGATTTCTAGTTTAATTTTATTTCTCACTCTTCTCATGATAATTCATAATAATATTTTGGTCACATGACTCATTAGACCAATGGTGCAATGTTTTTCACATTCCATGGCTCCAGGTTTTTAAAAATAAATTTAACTGCATTTAAAACCTTGTTTCAATAAGGAATTTAAAGAACATTGAAGTCATTCATCAAGTCTGTCTATGCTGCTATATACTACCTAAGGAGTGGCCAATCTGTAATCTAACTTTTACAATTGTATCAATATTTCGCCGACTTAAAAATAAAGTATCACAATCGAGATGAGCAGGTTATTCACAAAAATTGTGAGCAGACAGTGATAGTCTTGTTTTTAGCACACTCCACACCCTCTTACTCACGTTTACTATACATGGTCAGCAGGTCTATTTGTTGTAGTGAACCATCTTTTCACAATCAGTGACATTCAATTAGCACCACAATTAACATTACCAAAAGTAATGTTACATTTCAAAAACAAGCACGGGACCCAAAGATGCAGCAATAGAGAATGCAGTCAGCAACTCATAGCTTGACTGCTTGCATCAGGGTCAGCAAACCAGAGCTGACCAAGACCCTACTCCACCTCCACATGGTGGTCCTGGAAACAGGCTGCATCACTGCATTCTGGCTGAGAGAGTAGGGATCAAAGAGGGAAGGCAAACCCGGTCCCAAAAAATGCTGTGCTGAAGTCGGATGTGCCGGCCGAAAGGCATAGATATCGCAGCTCCGCTGTAAACAGACACAACGCAACCAACACCCTTTTCAGGATGAACGAGGAAGAAGAAGAGGAAGAAGAAGAAAAACAAGCCCTGAAATAATTCTTGTGATCTGTTTAGTCAAAGGTCAATAGATTGTAGGACATAAACAGACATGTCTGTCATGACATACAGGACACCCTCACTATACATGTTGCCAGTATCCCAGTCCTCTCATTCAAGTGTGCAATTAATTTTAGAAACATGTTAAAACTCCTCAAACTTATGTTGGATTTCCTCTAACTCAAACAGAATTTTCTGCACATCACATGCCCTGAAAGAGTTATCACAGCAGGTTTTTCAGCAGAACTGCTATTACCTAAGATGCTTGACACAAATTGAACTAAGGCTAGAGTGAAGCTTGATTAGCTCCTTTTCTACCAGGTAATGAGTTCTACTTGACCACGAACTGTTACCTACTTCACAAAATCAATGTTTTTTTTTTTTAATGGGAAAAATGAACTGGTTGGAACGTTAAACTAGTGTACAAGGATAAATAACACCACAAATTAACATAATGCAATATTCAAATGGCTGTGGTAGAACTGAAAACAAAATGTACCAAATATGTTTTTAAAAACTCCCACACTCACTGACGTCATCAAAAGTTGATAATATACTGTTCAAAAAAAGAAACGCAACTTTTTTGGTGTTACTTTTATAAAAGATATTCGCTGATTGGACATCAGTCAACCTATCGACTGTGTCCATCTGGTCATTAACTTCTCGTGGTTACCTGAATTGTACTCACCTCATGATTCGTGAGGTCATGAAAGAGGTCAAGGTCAAAACAACATTTTTGACAATGACTCATGGCAGGTTCATGAGAATCCCGTGAAACTTACTGAACACAAAACTCTCTGACCATATTATTGAATGCCTATAAAAGATCGACGCTCCTCGAATAAATTCAGTTGAAAATTCAATGCGCAAGTATGGCTCATCTCACTACAGAACAACGACTCATCATCATTGGACGTTTACAGACTGGACAGTCACAAAGTGTAGTGGCCAGACAATTTAATGTGGTTAGAAGCACCATTAGTCGCCTTTGGAGGCGATTTCAAGAAACTGGCTCAGTGGCAGATCGGCCGCACAGGGGAAGACCCAGAGTCACAACTCCTGCCGAAGACCGCTTCATACGGCTGCGTCACCTCAGGAATCGACTTGCATCTGCGTCCTCCACAGTCCAGTCAATGTCAGCAGCTCATCGAATTTCAGATCAAACGGTCAGGAACCAGCTGCAAGATTCTGGTCTTTGGGCTAGAAGACCCTACTGAGGTCCTGTTCTTACAGACCGGCATCGCCAGAACCGACTTCAGTGGGCGAACCAGCATCATCAATGGACCATTGGGAATGACTGGAGACAGGTTTGGTTTAGTAATGAATAAGTTTTTGTGCTCCAGCGACACGATAGATGGAGAAGAGTTTACCGCAGAGTCCATGAGCGCTACGCCCAGAACAGCGTTGATGAGGCCCCTCCACATGGTGGTGGAGGTGTACTGATGTGGGGGGGAGGAGCGATCAACTTCATGGGAAGAAGTGACCTGGTGCAAATTAAAGGACGCCTGAATGCCCAACGATACGTCGCTGAAATTCTTCGTCCTCACGTCCGTCCACTTCTGGCTGCATGAGGGTCGATTTTTCAGCAGGATAACGCTGGACCTCATGTGGCACAACTCACCACCCAGTTCCTCGCTGACAACAACGTCCAGACCATTCCGTGGCCAGCCATGTCATCAGATATGAACCCCACAGAACACTTATGGGATTAACTCGACAGACGACTCCGCCAGCGAGACGTGGCTCCAGCCAATCTCCGACAGTTGTCTCTTGCACTGCGTGAAGAGTGGGCAGCCATCCCACAACAACAGATCCAACGGCTAATCGGATCCATGTCAAGGAGATGTCGTTTTCTGATAGAGGCCAGAGGAGGCCATATACCTTACTCAATCGGAGGCCTCAGTCGCAAAGAATAAAAGTCCAAACCAAATTTAATGAACATCATTTCATTGTTAAGGTCTGAAAGTTTCTTCGTGCCAAGATTGAAACATTAATTCCGTAAAATAAAAATTTGGTACAAGTTTGAAATTTGGTGTCCATTACCACTGCAATAATGTTGCGTTTCTTTTTTTGAACAGTATATTTTCAAGATAGTTATTTATCCTTTATTTTACAATATTATATAAATAAACATTATATACAAAATGCAAATGATTAAAAACACAGATCACTGACTCATATTAGCTTACATTATATACAATTTAGGTTATATTTGCTCCCAGGAATTAACAAGTACTGTTAACAATCTACTGTCTATCTGAGAAGTTTTAAGATGAAAATAGCTCCTCTTTCCATACATTCACCATCATTCAAGCTTTCTGAATGAAGTAAAGGACTTACCTAAATCAATTTTATTCACGCAAAAAATAGCACAACTAAACTTTCATTTGCAAATATAATTTGAGATGTGACATGCTAGTCAAGGGAAGAGTGTGTTCTACTTGGTGAAGACATTATTTTAACGTAGCCCAATAGACGCTGGCAGCACTAGTCAAGGGAAGAGTGTGTTCTACTTGATGAAGACATTATTTTAACGTAGCCCAATAGACTCTGGCAGCACTAGTCAAGGGAAGAGTGTGTTCTACTTGATGGAGACATTATTTTAACGTAGCCCAATAGACTCTGGCAGCACTAGTCAAGGGAAGAGTGTGTTCTACTTGATGAAGACATTATTTTAACGTAGCCCAATAGACTCTGGCAGCACTAGTCAAGGGAAGAGTCTGTTCTACTTCATGAAGACATTATTTTAACGTAGCCCAATAGACTCTGGCAGCACTAGTCAAGGGAAGAGTGTGTTCTACTTCATGAAGACATTATTTTAACATAGCCCAATAGACTCTGGCAGCAACAACAAAAATTAAAAATGGTTGTCCCATGGTAGATAATGCTGTAGGGAAGTGAAGTGTTAGAAACATCACTGTAATAGGTCCAGCATCAAGAGGGGGATGGCCAAGTCTCTTCCTTGCTGCCTTCTCCTTCCCTATCTCAAGAGCAAAGTCAGGCACTCATAAAAAAATAAAATTAGATCTTCATGATACATTAAATGGCTACTGTAAAATCTAATCTCAAATAAAAAAAATAAAAAAAAACAGCTGATTCATCTTGTCTAAAAATTTCTCAAAGTAAGACAACATGTGTTATATATTAATTACACCTTATAAACTATTAATTGTGCCATACAGTCAAGAAAATATGGACCTAACACCATATTCCCAATATGCCTCCAATGGGCATGTACAGGATCCATTACCATTCCATATACTATTAATTACACCTTATATACTATTAATAACACCTTGTTTAGCCACCATGGAAATTCCTCTAAATCAGAGCTTATTTGTTGCTGTAAACTCTGGTAAATGTAAAAGGGCCAGCTGGCTTGTCTTTATCATTCTGATGCCATGTGACCTCATTTATGCACCAGTTTAGCTGCAGGAATCAGCGTTTTCTAAACAATGTGTTTATAATCCCCTCAGAAATATGCTGTTTACAATACGTGTTGCAATCTCACAAAATCGATAATATCTTGACATTCTGATATATTGAAAGATTTGTATTGCAAGAAAGGTATTTTAAGGACCCTTGTAACAGGGAAAAAAATACTAAAATATAAACATTCAGTGAAACGTTATGCATGTCTGAAGATAGTATACAGAACATGTCAAATTCAGAGAAAATCAACTTTAATTTTTGGCACAACACTAATGTTTCTGAATAGATTGGTGCACATTAAATGAATCCAGGATAATTTTTTACACATTTATCCTACATCGACAGCAGAAACTTTATATAATACAAACAACTAAAAACTAACATCAGTAGCTAAATTAAAGGATTTTAAAAGTTTTCTTAAAATCAGACATGCCAACAAGTTAACCTTTTGCCAAAATATACCACACATATGTGATATAGTATATTATAGCATTGTGCACAGCTGGTTGTCATATAAGGATGACTACAGATATGCCTCCATGCATATACTTGGGAGTCATGACCTAAATCACCCCTTACGATTATGATTACCAAAATAGTTCTCTTTCTCTCATTTTCTCTCTCCTCATATAGATATATGGTCAAGTCTGGATTAGTAGAAGCCAATGGGATCATCTAAAATACTTCTGCTTATCAGGTGTTTGCTCAGAGCTGGACCGCAAAATTACGGTCAGAATAAGGGAGAAAGTAAATATTATTATTATATATATATATATATATATATATATATATATATATATATATATATATATATATATATATATATATATATATATATATATATATATATATGGTCATACTACATATGTACATTTATTTTCATTTATCAATATACACTAATAGAGACTAAAAAACACATAGAGAAGGGAAATGGAGACAATTATGAAAGAGAGTTTAAAAAAAGTTACGGTAGGACACTGAACTGTTGACACAAGATGTAAATGCTTGCATACATGCCACACCTCAGAGATAAAAAACCTGTACAAAAAAACCCAAAACCCTGTACAAAGACCCACAAAACCTGTACAAAGATGAAAAAAAAAAAAACACATCAAAAGAGTTAATTCGAGTAAAAATATTTTCAATTACAGTGGGCTGCATTATAAATGAGGCACAGGGACTTTGACTTTTAAAGCAGGTCTTGACTTATTTAAAAACCCAAACAATAAATGTCTGAGTTTATTTTATACTGTAAAAATAATGTGGTGGTGTCATCATTATTCTATTTCTGTGTTTAATTATCACTAACAGACTGGGAAATCCTGTGTTCAATAGGACCTTATAAAAGAACTCTGAGACACAGTAATAAGGGGAATGGGTTAGAAAACCTGTACAGAAATTATGTACAGGGTGTACACATCTGAAAACGCAAACACCTTATACAGATTATGGGTAAACCATAGCACGTGGCATGTATGTGCTTGGCATACTTTTCTTGCATCTAAGGGTAATGATGCTTATCAATGTGACAACAACAACAAAAAACAGTATAATATTTATAGTAGATAACTCAAACCGCCCATTTTTATCGCTAAATATTCAGTAAATTTGCTCAAAGTTGGCATTTTGACAAGTTACGCAACATGCCTAATTTTTCAAATATTCAAAATGGCATAACTTTTGAACAAATTCACCTAGGGCACTAAATTTGGTACAAAAATGCTTACAATAAAAAGATCTACCCATCTACATATGTTATTAACAGAAATATGTAATTTAAAAATTCAGTTTGGAGTACCTATTTAAAGCACAATGTACAGAAAATTCTGCTCCCCAAACATCTCATTTATAAGGTTTCTCTCCTGTATGTGTCCTTTTGTGATCCTTTAAAATACCATTTAGAGAAAATTCTGCTCCACAAACATCTCATTTATAAGGTTTTTCTCCTGTATGTGTCCTTTTGTGATTCTTTAAAGTGCAATAGAGAGAAAATTCTGCTCCACAAACATCACATTTATAAGGTTTCACTCCTGTATGTGTCCTTTTGTGACTCTTTAAATTACCATTTTGAGAAAATTCTGCTCCACATACATCACATTTATAAGGTCTCTCCTGTATGTGTCCTTTTGTGATTCTTTAAATGAACATTTAGAGAAAAGCCTGCTCCACATACATCACATTTATAAGGTCTCTCTCCTGTATGTGTCCTTTTGTGATTCTTTAAATGACAGTTTATGGAAAATTTTGCTCCACAAACATCACATTTATAAGGTCTCTTTCCTGTATGTGTCCTTTTGTGATTCTTTAAATAATCATTTCGTGAAAATTCAGCTGCACAAACATCACATTTAAAAGGTTTCTCTCCTGTATGAGTTCTTTTGTGCTTCTTTAAATTACTGTTTTGAGAAAATTCTGCTCCACATATGTCACATTTATAAGGTCTCGCTCCTGTATGTGTCCGTTTGTGATTCTTTAAATAATCATTTTGTGAAAATTCAGCTGCACAAACATCACATTTATAAGGTCTCTCTCCTGTATGTGTCATTTTGTGATTCTTTAAATGAGAATTTCTAGAAAATTCTGCTCCACATTCATCACATTTATAAGGTCTCTCTCCTGTATGTGTCCTTTTGTGATTCTTTAAATTAACATTTAGAGAAAAGCCAGCTCCACAAACATCACATTTATAAGGTCTCTCTCCTGTATGTGTCCTTTTGTGCTTCTTTAAAGTGCCATGTAGAGAAAATTCTGCTCCACATACATCACATTTATAAGGTCTCTCTCCTGTATGTGTCCTTTTGTGATCCTTTAAAGTTCTACTGCTAAAAAATTCTGCTCCACATACGTCACATTTATTAGGTCTCGCTCCTGTATGTGTCCTTTTGTGTGTCTTTAAATAATCATTTCGTGAAAATTCAGCTGCACAAACATCACATTTAAAAGGTTTCTCTCCTGTATGTGTCCTTTTGTGCTTCTTTAAATTACTGTTTTGAGAAAATTCTGCTCCACATACATCACATTTATAAGGTCTCTCTCCTGTATGTGTCATTTTGTGATTCCTTAAATGAGAATTTCTGGAAAATTCTGCTCCACAAACACCACATTTATAAGGTTTCTCTCCTGTATGTGTCATTTTGTGATTCTTTAAATAATCATTTTGTGAAAATTCAGCTGCACAAACATCACATTTAAAAGGTTTCTCTCCTGTATGAGTCATTTTGTGCTTCTTTAAATTAACATTTAGAGAAAAGCCAGCTCCACAAACATCACATTTATAAGGTCTTTCTCCTGTATGTGTCCTTTTGTGATTCTTTAAATTAACATTTAGAGAAAAGCCAGCTCCACAAACATCACATTTATGAGGTCTCTCTTCTGTATGTGTCCTTTTGTGATTCTTTAAATTAACATTTAGAGAAAAGCCAGCTCCACAAACATCACATTTATAAGGTCTCTCTCCTGTATGTGTCATTTTGTGATTATTTAAATGAGAATTTCTAGAAAATTTTGCCCCACAAACATCACATTTATAAGGTCTCTCTCCTGTATGTGTCATTTTGTGATTCTTTAAATGAGAATTTCTAGAAAATGTTGCCCCACAAACATCACATTTATAAGGTCTCTCTCCTGTATGTGTCATTTTGTGATTCTTTAAATGAGAATTTCTAGAAAATTTTGCTCCACAAACATAACATTTATTAGGTCTCTCTCCTGTATGTGTCCTTTTGTGATCCTTTAAAGTTCTACTGCTAAAAAATTCTGCTCCACATACGTCACATTTATTAGGTCTCGTTCCTGTATGTGTCCTTTTGTGTGTCTTTAAATAATCATTTCGTGAAAATTCAGCTGCACAAACATCACATTTAAAAGGTTTCTCTCCTGTATGTGTCCTTTTGTGCTTCTTTAAATTACTGTTTTGAGAAAATTCTGCTCCACATACATCACATTTATAAGGTCTCTCTCCTGTATGTGTCATTTTGTGATTCCTTAAATGAGAATTTCTAGAAAATTCTGCTCCACAAACACCACATTTATAAGGTTTCTCTCCTGTATGTGTCATTTTGTGATTCTTTAAATAATCATTTTGTGAAAATTCAGCTGCACAAACATCACATTTAAAAGGTTTCTCTCCTGTATGAGTCATTTTGTGCTTCTTTAAATTAACATTTAGAGAAAAGCCAGCTCCACAAACATCACATTTATAAGGTCTCTCTCCTGTATGTGTCCTTTTGTGATTCTTTAAATTAACATTTAGAGAAAAGCCAGCTCCACAAACATCACATTTATAAGGTCTCTCTTCTGTATGTGTCCTTTTGTGATTCTTTAAATTAACATTTAGAGAAAAGCCAGCTCCACAAACATCACATTTATAAGGTCTCTCTCCTGTATGTGTCATTTTGTGATTATTTAAATGAGAATTTCTAGAAAATGTTGCCCCACAAACATCACATTTATAAGGTCTCTCTCCTGTATGTGTCATTTTGTGATTCTTTAAATGAGAATTTCTAGAAAATTTTGCTCCACAAACATCACATTTATTAGGTCTCTCTCCTGTATGTGTCATTTTGTGATTCTTTAAATGAGAATTTCTAGAAAATTTTGCTCCACAAACATCACATTTATAAGGTTTCTCTCCTGTATGTGTCCTTTTGTGATCCTTTAAAGTACTATTTACAGAAAATCCTCTTCCACAAACATCACACTTATAAGGTTTCTCCCTTGTATGTATCAATATGTTTCTCTTTAAACAACTATTTACAACAAAATCTGATTTTTCTTCTGTATGATTTCTTTTGTGCCATTTTAAATTAGAATCTTGAGCAAACTCTTTACCAAAAACATCACACTTATAAGATTCTTCTACTGTAGGTTTATTACACGTGTAACATTTTTCTTTTGTATTTGTCATTTCATGATCACTTTGAGAAAATTCTTCTCTACAAACAAATTTGTAATGTGACGTGCCATTATGCTGCATTATAGGTTTCTTTAAATAATCATTCTTAGAAAACCTTATATAACCATCACACTTGTTAGGCATCACTTCTATATGCTGCATTATATGTGCCTTTAGATAACCAAAATGAGTAAACCCCATACCACAGAGATCACACTTATAATGTTTTTGTGCTGTGCATATTCTTTCTTGTTGCCAAAGACTAGATTGTGTAGCTAATTCTACATTACCAATATTATTTATATAACACTTTTCTCTCATATGTGAAAGAACATGTTCACTACTGTCACCTTTTTTGTCAAACTGTTTTCCACAAACATTACAGCCGAAATATTTCTTTTTTGTACCTATTATCATTTCATCTGATTGTAAAATGCCACATAATTTAAAACCTTCATTACTTCCACTGTTGAGAGTATATTCCTTATAGACTGTTGTTGATTCCCTGTAACCATTTTCATTTTGTATGGCTGCAGTTTGGGGAGACTCATTCAAGTCTACAGCCATTATCTCAGAGTCTGTCAAATTCAGTGATAGTGCCTCACTCAGTCTTGACTTGATGTTATTGTCTGTATTCAGTGCTGCAGCTGCAGAACTTATTTTCATCTCATTCACAACTTTTTGTGTGAATTTTGGCAACACTTCAAGGAATGCAGCATTCTGCATTGGTTCACTCTTTATAAAATTGTTCATAATGTTCACATCTGAAATATCAACACTAGAGTGTAGATGGGAGCCCTGGTTACTGGAATGGTCACCTGAAATTCATTCAATAAAAGATAATGAAAAAACTTCAGATAATTCTGCCATGCACATAAAATGTTAATTCTTTACGTTTTATAGTTTTATATTAGGCATGTATTAAATGTCATACAACTTTAAGAATGATTTAGAAGCGGTGTTTGTTTCTGATTGATTTGTGAATAAAGGCATGTCAGTGAGTATCACAGGAATGTACAGGCAAGCACCAGTTTATAAAAGTCTGTAGCTTTTTGGTTGTTGTTTTTGTTGTTCTCCATGTTTCAGAGCCATACAATAGGACTGACTTGACATTTGAGGTGAAGATTCTTATTTTCATGTTGGATTTGATTTCTCTTGTTCTCCACATGTTTTCCAATGCAATGAAAGCTCCTCTTGCTTTTTGTATTCTTATTTTGATATTATTGTCTGTCCCTCCAACTTTGTCTATATTACTGCCAAGAAAAAAAGATGCAAACTAATGTAAAAATTATCAAAGAATTAACCTTGATGAATATGAGACTATATAATTACATCATAAGCAAATGGGGAACCTTGGGTATCCTTGCCAAGGTAACTTTAAAATTATATGTATATACTGTTTCAGCCTCAGCAAGGATCTATAATGTCATTCCTCAGTTAGTTGGCTTATCTCTAAATAATGTAGGATACCTGCCTTTATTATGTACCATCCATTAATTAGTGCAAAGATGTTGTTGGGGCTGATAAAGTTGACCAGAGCCCTAGGTAGTTTTAATTATCAGAGACTCTGATTGTCACAGTCTCTCTCACTGACATTCACATACCACACACAAATAAATTACACCTGTCAAAACTATGCAGAACAAAGGGCTGCTTCTTTTGCTCAGGCCCAATTTTTGTTTTGGCATGCCTTTTCCAACTCTGCCAGTGATAGCCCAGCTACTGTAGCTTCTACTTCCACTCTCCATTTTTTCTTGGGCTTTCCACATAATCCTGACCTTGCTGGCTTCAGTCAAGGGTATATCTGCTGATACTGGTTGGGTGTTTTGTTAAGGGTATATATCATTCCTAAATCTTTTTGCTATTAATTTCCAACTGTATGGGTGTTTGACTGGTGTACTCTATGTCTGTGATTGTTATTACACCTGGGTATTTAATACAGTGGATATGACAGAGGTATATGGAATATATGGAGTTTGGAGTCTCATCCATATATGATGTCACATGGTGAGGGTGGAGTCCAAAATTTTGTGACAATGTGTGATGATAGGGGTGGGGGGTTTAAAGAAATGTGACCTCACAAAAAAATACTAGTGCAGATCGCTTCTTTCATACATGATCATAAAACATCAAAACAGCAAACAGTAGAATGCTAGAAACATTACAAAAACTAGACAAACGAACGCAAGAATGGCTCCTAAATATAAATGAGAAGAAAACAACATATACAATTTTTACACTCTCAAACAAGAAGCAAAAAATCATACTGAAACTAAATGGACATGAATTGCCAGACGAGAAAAATCTTGCATAACTTAGAACCACAATGGACAACAGACTAACGTTGGAAAAATCAAATTGATAAGAGCCAGCAACAAAGCTAGACAGAGAATGGCGCTAATGAAAAATACAAGCAGGAACTACCTGGGGTGCAGACAATCAAATACTGAATAACATTATATACAGGAAGTGTCCAGCTGGCACTGGAATATGGAATGCCACCCTGAGTGATTGCCTCAAAATCCAACTTAGACAGAACAATAAAAGTACAAAACCAGGTAGAGAGAATCATTACTTGACCAATGAAATCAACATCTATGAATGAGATGAATAAGCTAACAAAACTACAGTCCACGAGTGACAGAAGAGATTACAGGGTTCTATAGGAGGCAGAAAAATGTAAAAGGCTCACAAACCACCCAACGAATGACAGAATGAAAGGATTTGGTACAGGCCACCACAGACTCAAATACAAATTGAAAATCAGAATGGCATACAGACAGGTATGTCCCCATGTGGGGAGGACAGACAGACAGACAGGTATGTCCCCATGTGGGGAGGACAAACAAACAGTAGAACATGTAGGGAGGACAAACAAACAAACAAACAGTAGAACATGTAGGGAGGTCAAACAAACAAACAAACAGTAGAACATGTAGGGAGGACAAACAAACAAACAAACAGTAGAACATGTAGGGAGGACAAACAAACAAACAAACAGTAGAACATGTAGGGAGGACAAACAAACAAACAGTAGAACATGTAGGGAGGACAAACAAACAAACAAACAGTAGAACATGTAGGGAGGACAAACAAACAAACAGTAGAACATGTACACCAAAAATGTTGGCTCCTTGAGAGAAGCAGCATTGCAGCATGGTCTTCTCCAGTCCAGTTGAGGGTAAAACTGGGTGGTGCTAAAAGAAACCTGAGACAGACTGCCAACTTTATAAGACAGATAGATGTGGTTATTTGACAGCAAACAAAGAAGAATAAATTACGTCTGAACAAAATAGATTTTGTAACCTCATTCCACAGTCTACTTATATCTGCTATAGTAGTGGATGAGTTTTATTATTATTATAATCACAGCTGAAATATCAGATGACTTTGATAACCTTTGATAAATATATATATATATATATATATGATATGCTGAGTTTTTAATGAAGGACAACTTACAGAACAGTTTGGAATAAAAACTGGAGTGTGTGACATGGATGCCTCTTGTCACCATTTCTCTTCCTGTTGGCTATAGATTTAGTTATAATATAAAGACATCTTCCTTAACCAAAAGAAATGGAATCCAGTGAACTAAACAGCTAGATGATCTAAATCAGTGGTTTTCAAAGTGGGTGGTACTGCGCCCCCCCCCCCCTCTGCGATAGTTGGGGGAATCCAAGGGGGCAACAAGGGAATAGAGGGCAGCAGGGGGGAGCAGAAGTATGGGGGTGGCTGAAGAGTTGACAGGCTGAATTCAACAATATGACTCAATGTAGCATTTAAACTTACATGCATTTTGCTTATAAAGATTCCTGATGTTAGTGCTTAAATGAAGAATATAGCCTGAACAAACCCTAACTCACTTCTCATCCTTAACTTCGTTCATGCTAGTTTCTCATACACCCTATACAAGAGGTTCTCAACCTAGTTAGGTAGCGGAGTGGTTATATTATTAGGATCATTTAGCATGGCATAGTTTCATCTGTATTGGCTATCCTGAGCTTAGGCAACCATCGCTGATCATACATTCTAAACGTAATTGTTCTGAAAGCAGGTGTGAAGGGTAATGAAGCCCCTAATGTCCACTCTGTCAACCCTGAAGAGAAAGAAACTCACAACAAGAAGCAAATGGTCATTCATTCATAACCCTCCACTCCTAAAGGAGCAAAGGCCTTCAACAAACATATGCCAAGTCGTCCTGTCATGTGCCATCATCTCAAGTTCTTTCCAGCTCTCTTCTCCATGTGCTTCTTGGTCTACCTCTGTCTCTCTTGCCCTGGGGGTTCCAGAACAAGGACTGCATTGTAATGCTATCAACAGGTTTCCTCAGTGTGTGTACTATCCATTGCCATTGTCTTCTTCTCATCTCTTGTTCCACTGGCACGTCTGGTTCTTGTCATCAGTTCCACGTTGGTAACCTTGTCACACCATTTTAATCTTTCTATTCTACGCAAGCACCCATTTATGAAAGTCTGTAGCTTCTTGGTTGTTGTCTTTGTTGTTCTCCATGTCTCAGAGCCATATATAATAGTACTGACTTCACATTTGAGTTGAAGATTCTTATTTTCGTGTTGGATACGATTTCTCTTGATCTCCATATATTTCCCAATGCAATGAAAGCTCCTCTTGCTTCTTGTATTCTTATTTTGATATCACTGTCTGTTCCTCCAACTTTGTCTATTGCTGCCAAGATATGTGTAAGATTCTACATCTTGTATTGGTGTTTCTTCAAGTTCAACCATGTTATCATTACCTGCATTTATTCTCATTATTTTTGTCTTTTCCCTGTGTATTTTCAGACCCAGTTGCTGTGACCTCTCATCCAGTGTTGTCAATTTGTCCTGCATCTGATTACGGTTATGGGACAGAGGAGCCAAGTCAAAAATCCAGATCATCCAACTGCTTAGTCAGAGTCCACTGAATTCCATTTCTGTTGTGTGTTGTCAATGTTCTCATAACCCAGTCTATTGCTAGTAAGAACAGAAATGGACACAAGAGGCATCCCTGTCACACTCCTGTTCTTATCCCAAACGGTTCTGTAAGCTGTCCTTCATGAAGAACTTTGCATGTCATGTCTTCATATGTTTTCTTTATTAATAATGATCTTCAGGGGAACTCCATAATGCCTCATCAATTTCTCTGTCTACACTGTCAAATGCCTTTTCGTAGTCCACAAATCCAATGTATAGTGGTGAATTCCATTCCAGACTTTGTTCAACAATTATTCTCAAAGTGGCTATCTGGTCTGTACAGGATCTGTTTTGTTGAAAACCTGCTTGTTCATCTCTCAGTTTCTTGTCTATGGACTCTTTTAATCTCTCAAGGATAATTCCTCTTAATATTTTTCCTTCTTAGGCAACTTAACCAGATATCCTTCCTTCCATTCTGCTGGTATCTCTTCTTTTTCCAAGACTTTACCAAGTAATTTATATAACATCTCTGTAGCTGTGTCGATATCTGCTTTGATGGCCTCTGCTGAAATGCCATCTGGTCCAGCCGCTTTTCTATCTCTTAGAAGCTTTATGACTTTCTTTATTTCTTCCTTCATTGGTCTTTCACAGTTAATTTGTATCTCTTCTTCTGCTGGCTGGATGTCTGGGGGGTTTTGTGGAGCTGGTCTAATGAGAAGGTCCTCAAAATATTCCGTCCACTTCTTCATTTGCTCTTGAATATTGCTGAGCAGTTTTCCATTCTTGTCTTTTATGAGGCAACTTGTTTGTTTGTATTTCCTTGTTAGCTTCTTTGTGCTGTTGTACAGTTCTCTCATATTTCCTTTGGCTGCAGTATCTTCTGCCTCTCTTGCCAAATCCTCAATATACTTCCTCTTGTCTCTTTTGATACTACTTTTTACTTCTTTGTTTGCTTCTGTGTACACTTCTTGAGCATTGGTTTTGAAACTTCTGGTTTTGCTTGTGTTTAAATCTGCTTTCTTGTTTCTTCTGTCTTTTATCTTATTGATGGTTTCTGTTGTTGGCCATGCTTTTTGTTGTCATTCCCTTTTCCCCAGGTATTTCTTCACATGTCTCATTCCATACAGTTTTGATTTGCTGCCAATAGTCTTCTGTATTCATTACATCTTCCAGCTGTTGGAGCACTTGGAGTTTGTTGGATATTGAGACCGCAAATTTGTCTCTTGTTTCTTAGATGTCCTACATTAAATTGCTGTCTATAACCTTCATTTTTACTTTGGCTATCAGAAGGTAGAGATCAGATACAACACCTGCTCCTCTATATACTTTTACATCCTGCAATGATGATATAAACCTCTTGTTTATGCATATATGATCAATCTGATTTTCTGTTCTATGATCTGGTGATATTCATGTTGCCTTGTGTAGTCTCTTATGTGGAAACATGCTTCCTCCTATATCCAGTTGATTTGAAGCACAGAAGTTTGAGAATAGTTCACCATTTTCATTCATTATTCCTAGCCCATGTTTTCCCATGACTTCTTCAAATCCGGTGTTGACTGTACCTATCTTTGCATTCATGTCACCCATCAAAATTGTGATGTCTCTTCTTTTTACTTTCTGCAGTCTAGTATAAAATACTTCTTTCACAGTCTGTTCTTTGTCATTAGTTGGTGCATAACATTGGATGGCATTTACATTTATTTTCTTTTTAGCTGTTTTAAAAGTAGCTGTTATTATTCTGGGTCCAACAGCTTTCCATTCAATGAGTGCTTTCTGTGCTTCTTTAGATAACATAAGAGCTACCCCTTCACTGTGGTGTGAACTTTCATCTTCATATCGCGAGGACAGCACCAATTCACCTGTGATGAGTTTCTTCTTGTCTACCCCCTTCCATTTTGTTTCACACAGTCCCAGAACCTCAATTTTATATTCCCTCATTTCTGCTGCTACTTGTGCCACTTTCCCTTGTTCGTTCAATGTCCGAACATTCCAGGTGCCAAGTCTGGTGGTTCTCCTAGAAGAAAGAAGGTTAGTCAGTAACACAGACTCCTTTCGGCTTTCTCTGTGTTGCATCATATGCCTCCCTGCGAGAGGACCTTCCCCTGTCTTGGATGGCTCTGTTTTATTTTCCTTAATTGACTTGTCCATGTTGCAGTTTTTTGTGGTTTAAATTTTTTTTACAGGATGGGGTAACCAGCCGCATGCCCAACCCTCCTTAGTCACTTTCTACGACATGCATGGTAGGGAACAGTGTTACTATTCTTTGCTCCCCTTTTGGGCCCCGGTAACACATGGGTGAAGCGAATGTTCAACTCACTAAGATTTAATCAGAATCTTTTGGAAAGTGAAAACCAGTGCTAAACAGTGTTCCAGATTAATATCGGCTAGTGTCCCTTGGGAAGGTTGGCTCAAGTGCACTTTTCACTGGCAGTTGAGGATATCTGCAGGTGTTTAAAAAAGAATAGAACTGATTTTGCTTTGGTGCAGATTTAATTGCCTCAGTGTTTAAGTGAGCTGGAGATAATGTGATATCCATGGTACAAGACTTTTGGTTGCAGTAAGTCCTCACTGAACACTATCCTGCATTGTGGAAAAGTTAGGATGTTCTGTATTGCCTTTCAAACATTTTAGCTAGTAGACCAGAGTTTCAATGTGGTCGACTACCTTCTCTCAAAGCAAAGAAACAGACTGCAAATTACTGAACATGGGGATCTTCTTCTTCCTTGTTCGCCTTCAAACTTCCACATTAACTCTTTCACGTGGTTGTCACCTGTATACCGGTGATCCTGATTTTTACCCCAAACGTGCCTGTTGCTGGTAAAGCTGTGATCAGAGGGGTGTCTCTAAAAGCGAATGAAAAATAATGATTGCTCCCCGTATATTTCCGTACAATGAATTCCTCCCGTTAAAAACTTGTTTTACACTTCTGATACACGTAGTTTGAAACTGATAGATGTTGGATTTTTCATGAATTTTTGTTTCATACGAACTGTGTAAGATGGACATTTTTGTTGAAAACGATCTTGACATGTAGAGGGAAGGGAGAACTCATGGACTTCTATTTTGAATAGAAATAAGCAAGAATAGGAAAGCAGCAATGTTAGTAGTTGTGAACAGAATGAACAAGATTTGGCCAAAAAGACAGTGACACAATTTATGACGATGTTACCATGCCCAACATTACTAATAATTGGACGAACCATCTCACACCACAGCCAAACCCAATAACAAAGGGGTTCGGAATCCACTGCCAGCGGGATATAAACCTATCGATTATTTTAAAAAGATCTATTCAGATGATTTTCTTAACTTTTTGATAGATCTGTGTGAGCAATATGACAGGAGTGTAGGCCTAGTGTTACCGTAGGCTATATGACATTTGTGGTGGCAGAGAAGTGTAGATTGACAATTTCATTTTTAATTTTTAAAATTCCCCTTTTTGGATTATGTGTGTTTTTCTTCAAATTATTGGATTTTATGACTTCAAATTGCTGGATTACTATGCACCATTGATGCTGTACCGGAATCAATGACGTTATAGGCAAAAATAATGACACAAACAAGAATAAATCAATGTAAACTTAAAATTTTGCACTTTTTTTCTTTATTTTTCAAATTTCTCTTAATTTTGTAAATTGAAAATTTCATATTTTAAAACAAAAACATCAGTCATTGTTAAGATCATTTAATTCCCTTCGAGAAAATGTATTGTTTTGTCAATCTATAAGAAAGTTATTGAGACATTTCTACAACTACCTGATTTTGTTGCCATGTCCCTCAAGAGGGGGAATTCTAAAGGGTAAACAGTGAAAGGAACTGGCACGCAAAAGGGTTAATGACTCTGTTACGTGCAGTCTTTGCTATCCAGCAATATAGTTTGTTTGTATACTTGTTATGTATGAAAATATGTTGTAACAAGATTTCGGGTCTAAAGTAATTTTTGTTAGAACCCTATACTAAGGGCATATACTCATTTTTTACTTTTGAGGAAAGTAAATATTTTGTTACCTCCTCCTGAAGGCCTATATATATTGAAGATACCAGCTGACTTATAGGTTAGATGGGATGCGATCTGCGCATGCCCAGACTGGGGGTGTTTTGAAAAGGGTCTTCCGTCTTGGTGGGGAAAAAAGGCGGGTTCCGTCATGTCGAGATGTGATCTGTTTACGGGGCAAGACATGTTCTGATGTCCCCGAGTTTTTCTTTCATTATGGGAAAAAACCTTCTGTGAATTTGATGGCAGGTCTATTAACATTAGTCCCATGTGTTTAATTCTAATGTCTGGAGACGGTTGGAATTGTGGTGTTTTCGAACACAAAGGTAATTGCTTTTCCTACTTTGTCCTGTAGCCGGTGAAGTTAGACATTGTTGTTCGACTCATTCGCATCGTCAGGCAGAGGAGAGACTCTGTTATTAGAAGTACACCAGATATCTCTATACCTGATATATCTATGTTTCAGGCTACTTATGCCCACAGAACAGTTATTATTATGTTCCCTGAACTTCGCTATGCCAGCGGAGATGCCTCTACGAAGGTTAGACTTAGAAAATATGTCCACAGAAGGTCAACGTGAACTGGATTCATAACCCGCCATTTCCGTGCGGCTTGTATTGAGATTTGCCTATATTTATATGATCCATTTGTATCAGGAAAGAGTTGCTTAACTCGCATAATGCTAATATTTTAGCTGAACCTGCTGAAGCAAACATATCTATGAGATCAGCTTACTTGAATGCACAATTTATTGAGAAACTTTACATTATGCTGATTGATATGCCATATATTGCTTGTGATTGATTGTCAGTGTCAGCGTACCTATTGTGGCGTCCTAATAAATGTTTGGAAACATCACCAGCTATTATTTATTCACTTCCTTGTCGTGGGTCAGTGTGACGTCCATGTAACGAATATACAGTTGTTCTGGGTGGAACTTTATCCATATCATCCCTCCATACATAATGTCAATGCACCACCCACGCAAACCAGTCCAGAGACACCCTACCTCTTCATCTCCATCACCTCCGACATCTGAGGGCGTCTACCTTGGTTCGGGTGTCCAAAGATAGTGTGAAGAAAAATAATAACAACACAGAATAACACATTATCATTGTGGTGGCCAAATGCTGGTTTAGGCTGGCACCAGCACAGTCGGGGTCCATTACCCATTCGACATTCAGCAGGCAAAATTCTTCATTCAAGCCGTGAAGTACACTATCGGTTCAAGACATCTCCATCTACAACGAGATATAGCAAGTTGGCTGTATTTTTCATCTGAATTGCAAAGTACCCGGCGTTGCCTATTTCTACAGATTGCAAAGTACCCAGCGTTGCCTATTTCTACAGATTGCAAAGTACCCGGCGTTGCCCATCAGATTGCAGTTTTGACACCTTGTTATTGTTTAGAAGGCCAAGATTCATGAACGTTCTCATTACTGGTTGAAGAACAGAAAACCGATTTTACCATCGCCACAGTTTCTGAATCAAGATCAGTAATATATTTTTTTCATCGATGGAACGTCATTGCTGTGAATGTTAATTGTAATGACTATTATTAGATACTGAAAAACTGATGTAAAAAAAGTAACCAGCAACTGTATTGTAAACAGTACTTTAGATATAGTAGTTAAGCCTTCTTCACAACACTCTTCATTTATGCTATATGTATTTATGTTTATATGTTACATGTTATTTGTGTGACTAATATAAGAGATACCACATCATAGAGGTCTTATATTAGTGTTCTGTAGGTGCAAATTTTCTTGATTGAAAATTTGCTAGCGACAATTCGTTGCTATTTGTGTTAGTTGTGACGAGGTGTACTTTTCTTCGTTGTTTTTCTATTCTTTAGTTTTGATTAAATTTGTTTGTATTTGTAGGTCTACCCTTTTCTATCATTTATTTCTATACACCTTTTATGTTTATACACTGTGACGTCATTTGTTTTGTGTAGATTTTCGCAGTTATCATCACATCCTTTGTGAGATTTCCTTCAGTTTAGTTTTTTGTTGACTTCTGTGAATGTTATCGTAGTGTTTTGAATATTTGTCTTCGTATTATTGTTATTGTTTTGTTTTCTATTGGCACACATACTTAGACATACACTATTTACATTGTGATTGCATTTAGGATATAAATGTCTGATGATATAGTTATTATAAAATAAGCATACAAGTTCTTACAAAAGACTTGTCTTCCAAAGAGATTGAAATTAACGGAGCTGATTATACAAGTTTTAGTACAAACTTGCTCCTGTTTGGTTGAAATAAGTAAATTTGTTATTTCTTGAGTAACTAGTTGCATATTATTGTACATTATGGCAACTTTTTTTTTCTCGACAAAACAGATCATGTACAGACCAGATAGCCACTTTGAGAGTAATAGTTGAACAAAGTCTGGAATGGAATTCACCACTATACATCGGATTTGTGGACTACGAAAAGGCATTTGACAGTGTGGACAGAGAATCACTTTGGAAATTGATGAGGCATTATGGAGTTCCCCTGAAGATCATTAATTTAATAAAGAAAACCTATGAAGACATGACATGCAGAGTTCTTCATGAAGGACAGCTTACAGAACCATTTGGGATAAGAACAGGAGTGCGACAGGGATGCCTCTTGTCTCCATTTCTTTTCTTGCTGGAAATAGATTGGGTTATGAGATCATCGACAACACACAACAGAAATGGAATCCAGTGGACTCTGACTAAGCAGTTGGATGATCTGGATTTTGCTGATGACTTGGCTCTCCTGTCCCATAACCGTAATCAGATGCAGGACAAATTGAAAACACTCGATGAGAGGTCACAGCAATTGGGTCTGAAAATACACAGGGAAAAGACAAAAATAATGCGAATAAATGCAGGTAATGAAAACAGGGTTGAACTTGAAGAAACACCAATACAAGATGTAGAATCATACACATATCTTGGCAGTAATATAGATAAAGTTGGAGGGACAGACAGCGATATCAAAATAAGAATACAAGAAGCAAGAGGAGCTTTCATTGCATTGGGAAATATATGGAGATCAAGAGAAATAGGATCCAACACGAAAATAAGAATCTTCAACTCAAATGTGAAGTCAGTCCTATTGTATGGCTCGAAGACATGGATAACAACAAAGACAACAACCAAAAAGCTACAGACTTTCATAAATGGGTGCTTGTGTAGAATAGAGGGATTAAAATGGTATGACAAGATTACCAACGTGGAACTGATGACAAGAACTAGACAAGTGCCAGTGGAACAAGAGATGAGAAGAAGACGATGGCGATGGATAGGACACACACTGAGGAAACCTGTTGATAGCATTACAAGGCAGTCCTTGTTCTGGAACCCCCAGGGCAAGAGAGGCGAAGAGAGCTGGAAACAGAGGTGAAAATGATGAGGAGAACATGGAAAGAACTTGAGATGATGGCACGTGACAGGAGGACTTGGCATGTGTTTATTGAAGGCCTATGCTCCTTTGGGAGTGGAGGGTTATGAATGAATGAATGGCAACTTTAGACTACTTTATTGAGCAAGGGAGAGCCCTTGGGATGACTCCTGAGGAGTTAAAAGAGTTTGCACTTTCTCATTATGCCAAAGCACAAAAAGATGAAGAAAAAAAACTGAAAGCTGAGGAGAAAAGATTAGAATCTGAGGCTGCACAAAAAAGATTACAAAGAGAAGCAGAAGAAAAAAAGTTGCAAATGCAGCTAGACAGAGAGGCTGAAGAAAAAAAGTTGCAAAGAGAGGCTGAGAACAAAAGACTAGAAATAGAGGCTGAAAATAAAAGATTAGAGGCTGAAGAAAAAAAGTTGCAAAGAGAGGCTGAGAACAAAAGATGAGAGGCTGAAGAAAGAAAAGAAAAAGCAAAGATGGAACATCAAGAGAAACTTTTAGCTTTTGAGATAGAAAAATTGAAGTTGACTAATATGAGTAAGGTCAATCAGTCACCTGGTAATGATGGTAAACCTTCAACTTTTAAGGTTAAACTGCCTCCGTTCAATCCGTCCAGCGATGATATTACATTCTGGCTGGACAGATTTGAACGTTCTTGTCGTACTCATAATGTGGATAGATCACAATATGCAAATCAGTTATCAGAGAATTTGAGAGGTGATTCTCTGACTAGTTTAAGCCTGGTAGAAGAGGCTGATAAGGACAATTATGATGTTATTAGAGCAGCCTTGATAAAAAAATATCAGTTAACAGAAGAAGGTTATCGTCTTTTGTTTAAGACGATGGTGCCTGAGACAGGAGTAGAATTCTCAGAATTCATTGCAAAGGCACATCTTACATTTACACGATGGATTGAGCTATCCAAAACAGAAACAACATATGAAGCGCTTATGGATTTGTTGCTCAGAGATAAGATTATGTCATGTGTTAACAAACCATTCCTTGAATTTATACATGAACGTAAACCCAAAACACTAAAGGAAATGGAAGAATATTGTTCCCAATATGTCACTGCACACCCTGACATGACTTTTGGCAACATTAAGATTAAGGAGAGTATGCCAGTTGCTTCAGCAACACCATACAATCCAAATTATTCACACAAATTTCAAGGACCACAAAACAGATTTGATAAAAAGGGTAACCATAATAGTTTTCAAAACCAAGGTAACCAATCATTTCAGGGTTCTTCTTCGAAGAACTGGAGACGAGCTGACAGCTCTCGACACAGGGGTGGTCACAATTATAGAAATTTCCGCAGAGGGAGTCATTATAGAAACTATCCAAGTTATCCGTCTTGGAGACAACAAGATCATAATTACAGAGATACTCATTATAATGAATATAATAATGGTAACCATGAGAATTATGACTCAAACCCGAATAGGGGTTACAATAGAGGTAATAATGATTACAGAGGAAATAATAATCGAGGTAGATCACAATATAAAAGACATAAACCACATTTCCAGGCAAACTCTGCACAGCAAGAGTCCCATGAAGCCTATATTCTACAGACTAAAGATAATAATGACGCTAATAATATGGCATGTTCCGCTTTTGATTTTGGGAGAGCATCTCAGTGCCCCCAATGCAAAACATTATTTGAACCAACTACGGTGTCCACTTTAAGCTGTGGTCATCCTCTTCCCGCTCTTCCTGCATCAGTCGCGCATGATGGAAGAGGTTCTCTTGTCTTACATAAAGGTTTAATAGATGACAATCCAGTCTCAGTTCTTTTTGATTCTGGATGCACCACAATTGGTGTTAGGCAGTCACTCGTAGATCCTTCCCGTGCCACAGGACAAGTAGTCAAATGTGTAACATTTGGCGGCACCTTAGAGAAATACTCTACTGCTATCATTAGGATTGCTACTCCTTTCTTTACAGGAGATGTACATGCATGTCTTCTGCCGAATCCGATCACTGATCTTATCATCGGTCATATTCACGGAGTCAAAGAATGCACTCCGCAACAAATTTCCGCTTGGGAAAATCAAAATATGCAAACCGCTAATGCTGTAGTCACTAGAGCTCAAGCTCTTAATATGCCTCAAACTTCATCTACTGAAGATAATGAAGTGCATAACCAAGATGATCCCTTGGTAATTTCTCGTGACTCATTTATAAAACAGCAAGAAGATGATCCCACTCTCAGGAAATTCTTCACTCTTGCAACAAAAGGTGATCCAAATAAAGATACAAATCATAAATCTTTGATTACAATGAAGAATGGCGTACTTGTACGCATGGTTCAAGACTCCACAAAGTCAAGTCATTCTCAGATTCTTGTTCCCAAGAATTTAAGAGTTAAAATTTTGCAGCACGCTCACGACTCTCAGAATGCTGGACATATGGGTTTTTCCCGTACGAAGTCAAGAGTTCTTGCGGCTTTCTTTTGGCCATTAGTAAACAAGGACATACGGATTTATTGCCGATCTTGTAAAGTATGTCAGGAAGTCAAATCCAAAGGTTCACGCCATGCTGCACCTATTCAGGCTGCAGACATTCCTATTCGGCCGTTTCAGAAAATGGCCATAGACATTATTGGTCTGTTTAAGATCAAGTCTGCCAGAGGACATCAGTTTATCTTGACGTGTGTTGATATGTGCACACGTTGGCCAGAGGCTATTCCTCTGAAGAGCATTACTACTGCTGATATTGCAGATGCTCTTTGGCTTATATTTTCTCGCATGGAATTCCTCGGAGAAATATTATCAGACCATGGCACCCAACTAATATCGGATACCATGTCTCAAGTGATGTCTACTCTGCAGATAGAAAGATCTTTGAGTAGTATCTATCAACGAATGTCTAATGGGATGGTAGAATGCCTTAACAGAACACTCAAAAACTTACTAGGGAAGATAACTGAGGATCATCCTCAAGACTGGGACAGAGTTTTACCTGCGGTCCTCTTAGCTTACAGAGAGGTCCCCAATGAACATACAGGTTTTTCTCCCTTTGAACTTGTCTTTGGTGCGCGACCGCGCGGCCCTATGTCTTTGCTTCATGATCTTATAACCGCTGATAATATTAACGATGACACAAAATCCTCTTACGAATATGTCATCGCGCTTAGACAAAAGATTATCGAAGCATGCAAATTAGCAACTTCTTCTTCTGAATTTGCCAAACAGAAGGCAAGGCAATTTGCCAATAAGAAGAGATGCTTATGACAACTGTGTCCTGGTGACAAAGCATTTGTTTTGCTACCTTGTAGGGAAAACAGACTACTTATTTCTTGGAAAGGTCCGTACGATATAATATCAAAAATTTCCGATGTTGACTATATTGTCGATATTGATGGGAAGCATAAAACTTTCCATATCAATATGCTTACGGAATTCCATGAACGTCCGGATTATTTACAACCTATTTTCCAAGCAACGGACGATTCTCCAGTCAAACAGGGTCATTACTCATCACTGTCCATGATACAGGATGAGGAAACAAGTTTTTCAGATGTAAATCTTCCTCTCCCGATGATCCCACTTCATTCTAGTGAATCATGGAAGAACGTTACTGTCTCTCCTGATTTATCTCTAGGAGAACAGCGACAAGTTTCAGCTATGTTGCAAACATTTCAGGATGTCCTGACTGACATCCCTGGACAAACTCATAGCATTGAACATGACATTGTTCTAACTGACCATACTCCTATTAGGGTCAGACCTTATCCTATCCCTATACATTTTCAAGCACAGGTTGAGAAGGAGTTGGATGAGATGATAGATTTAAAAATAATTGAACCATCTACTTCTGCATATTCTTCGCCGATGGTTATTGTTCGGAAAAAAGACAATAACATACGTCTTTGCGTTGGGAGCCGCGGTAGCATAGTGGTTAGTGCACTGGCTTCCTAGCGCAGTGGTCTATGGTTCGATCCCCAGATGAGGCGGGAAATTTTTAGGCCACAAACGGCTCCTGGGTCGACCCAGCCCCAATTGGGTACCAGAGCAACTTCTGGGAAGGTTAAGGCGGCCGGCGTGATGCCGACCACATCACCCCTCGTGTGCCGACGGTCAAGATAATATGGGCCTAACACCATATTCCCAATATGCCTCAATGGGCGTGTAACGGGTTCCTTGCGTTGACTATCGCAAATTGAATCAAGTGACGAAGTTCGATGCTGAACCTATGCCTTTACTAGAAGAGCTACTTACTAGACTTTCTAAATCTCATTTTTTTCACTAAACTTTATTTGTCTAAAGGATATTGGCAAGTTCCTTTATCCGAAAGCGCCAAACCTCTCACGGCTTTTTCTACACCTAGAGGTTTGTTCCAATGGAATTTTATGCCTTTCGGTCTTATGAACGCACCAGCTACATTCGTACGCATGATGCGCCGAATCTTAGCCTATCGTTCAGATGTCATTGCATACCTTGACGACATCTGTCTTTTCAGTGATACTTGGGAAGATCACTATTTGGGGTTAGATGAATTGCTGTCTACTTTACACGAGCATAACCTGACAGTGAAACCCTCTAAAGCCTATATTGGTTTTAGCAAAATTTCTTTCCTAGGCCACCGAGTCGGTCATGGTTTCCTAAAGACAGAGGACCATAATACTACTAAGATACTTAACATCTCTATTCCTAAGTCTAAAAAGCAAGTGAGAAGTCTCTTAGGTTTTATTCAATTTTATGGAAGATTCATTCCGAATCTATCCTCTATCATGGCACCTCTTTCTACACTACTAAAGAAAGGGTCGCCTAATATGGTCCACTGGTCTCAGGAATGCCAATCCTCTTTGGATAAGATTAAAACATTGTTTTCAACACCACCTATTTTAGTGTTACCTACTAAAGATAAGACATTTTTTCTTCGTAGTGACGCTTCATCCACTGGGATTGGAGCGGCACTAATGCAAGAGTACTCTGGAACGCTGCATCCTGTAATGTATATTTCCAGAAAACTTAATGCGGCAGAAAGGAATTATTCGGTTTTAGACCGTGAGCTATTAGCTATGGTTTGGTCGATCCTCAAACTACAGAGATTCCTTCTAGGCGCACATTTCATAGTAGAAACCGACCAGAAAGCTCTTACTGCTATACAGAGTAAGAATTTGAAGAGCTCGAGGTCTACTCGATATGCAATTGCTCTTCAACCTTTTCATTTCTCTGTGCGAGCTATCCGTGGATCAGATAATGTGATGGCAGACATTCTGTCAAGATGCCCACATGATTCCACATAACTATTAGGTCTTGGACTTCTTGATACGTATAAGTCTATAATAGTTCCTTTCTATATCAAGATAGATACACATTTGTAATTTTGTAATATAATGATTGTATCACTACTTAGCGGTTCATTGATGTATATTCACCGCTGTTCTTTGATGATTTTTCTTCTTTGTTAATCATGAACTTAAGATACCCAATATGAAATTATGGTATGAAATTTTTGTATGCATTGTGTAATTGCCAGAATTGTAGTATACGTTGGTGACATCTTCCTGGAAATATTTATGCTTAGAGAAACGCTTTCTCTGAGATTATGAGATATATTCTCACCAGTCGCTCCATAAGTCGACTTAGCCTCACATTAGGCGTTATATTTATTCCTGATAATTTTCATCTGCGCATTATTCATGCGTTGTGAGCCTATTGTATGTTGCTCCTTGATGTATTTAAAAAAAAAATGTGTTGCATTTTTTTGTCCCGGGAGGTGTGGTAAGACTGTTACGTGCAGTCTTTGCTATCCAGCAATATAGTTTGTTTGTATACTTGTTATGTATGAAAATATGTTGTAACAAGATTTCGGGTCTAAAGTAATTTTTGTTAGAACCCTATACTAAGGGCATATACTCATTTTTTACTTTTGAGGAAAGTAAATATTTTGTTACCTCCTCCTGAAGGCCTATATATATTGAAGATACCAGCTGACTTAAGGTTAGATGGGATGCGATCTGCGCATGCCCAGACTGGGGGTGTTTTGAAAAGGGTCTTTCGTCTTGGTGGGGAAAAAAGGCGGGTTCCGTCATGTCGTGATGTGATCTGTGTACGGGGCAAGACATGTTCTGATGTCCCCGAGTTTTTCTTTCATTATGGGAAAAAACCTTCTGTGAATTTGATGGCAGGTCTATTAACATTAGTCCCATGTGTTTAATTCTAACGTCTGGAGACGGTTGGAATTGTGGTGTTTTCAAACACAAAGGTAATTGCTCTTCCTACTTTGTCCTGTAGCCGGTGAAGTTAGACATTGTTGTTCGACTCATTTGCTTTGTCAGGCAGAGGAGAGACTCTGTTATTAGAAGTACACCAGATATCTCTATACCTGATATATCTATGTTTCAGGCTACTTATGCCCACAGAACAGTTATTATTATGTTCCCCGAACTTCGCTATGCCAGCGGAGATGCCTCTACGAAGGTTAGACTTAGAAAATTTGTCCACAGAAGGTCAACGTGAACTAGATTCATAACCCGCCATTTCCGTGTGGCTTGTATTGAGATTTGCCTATATTTATATGATCCATTTGTATCAGGAAAGAGTTGCTTAACTCGCATATTGCTAATATTTGAGCTGAACCTGCTGAAGCGAACATATCTATGAGATCAGCTTACTTGAATGCACAATTTATTGAGAAACTTTACATTATGCTGATTGATATGCCATATATTGCTTGTGATTGATTGTCAGTGTCAGCGTACCTATTGTGGCGTCCTAATAAATGTTTGGAAACATCACCAGCTATTATTTATTCACTTCCTCATCATGGGTCAGTGTGACGTCCATGTAACGAATATACAGTTGCTCTGGGTGGAACTTTATCCATATCATCCCTCCATACATAATGTCAACGCACCACCCACGCAAACCAGTCCAGAGACACCCTACCTCTTCATCTCCATCACCTCCGACATTGAGGGCATCTACCTTGGTTCGGGTGTCCAAAGATAGTGTGAAGAAAAATAATAACAACACAGAATAACACATTATCAGACTCTAATAAAGGCAGCAGTCAACTCAAGGTTCCTGACATCTCCAAACAGTTTTTCATGGGGTGAATTAGATTGTTGCCATATGCTACTCTGTTCATTGATGTATGTTGGACAGGACTGCAGCAGATGTTTGGCTGTCATGAGGCTGGTGCTACAGGTGCAAAGATCTGTTACACCTATTCTGTACTTGTGATATAGATGGTATCTCTTTCCCTAACACTCCATGCTCTAGCTGCACTATGCAGATGTAGGTGATGACCAGTTGCTTTGGGTGGACTCCATCAAAGCAATGGGTCAGAAATTCTTCCCACCTGGCTGGTCTCCTTAGGTCAAGCACCACCTCATTGAGTCATATTTGAACATGGGGATCTGAAACTCCTTCTGAGTAACTTTTAAGCCTGATGTTGAAAAACTTATATCACCACACCAAGCTCATCCATCTCATTGAAAGTTAAGAGAGCCATGAAGTGTGTTGATTAAAGTTGGTTATACTGAATTAAGTAATTAAGTTTTATATATTAAACAGGGTTCATAGCAGATTTCTTCCAGGTCCAAGCACATGATTTTCAAGGATGGGAAACTCTAATATTTTCCTCAACTAATTTTCCCAGATTTAAAATGGATACCTGTCTTTGTTATAATCCTGGTGGCTAGCAACTTATCAGGCTTTATGCTGGCCCAGCCTTCATGGTTACTGTAGCGGCCCTATGAGATAACCCACACCATACTTCACCCAGGCCCAGCAATCCCTTACTTTGTTTTGACCTCCTACTGTAATATAATATGATACATTAATAATACGAACCACACATTGTAATATAATATGCGAATCTTCACATGTACGATATTCTGTAAATAAACATGGCTACCAATTGAACATGCTTTTACTGAGTCCCTTCTGAAACGTGTGTGCTTGTGTAGATGACGAGGTAATGATTATATACATACATCATAACATTACATGGTGGCAGCGGTCGATACCGGACTGACGCAAAACAGCTACACGATAACACGTGAGTACAGTATTCGGCTAATTTTCGTCATCGTGGTCAGCCATGGCGGTGAAACAATATCGCAACGCACCGCAAATGAGATTCGCCGGTCACGATGATAAGAGTGAAGCTTTCTTGTTATGGCGCCAACGCATAGATCTATATTCCAAGACCACTGGTCTGGAAGGACAAACCCTAACTCCATATATCCTAGAAGCATTGGACGATGAAGGTTTGAAAATTTACAACAGTTTTGCTACCGCCATGCCTGTTGAGTCAGCGACCGACCCCGTAGCCATATTGGACGAATTTGAAAAACGTCTGATAATAAAGCACACGAACTTTAGAGCGGCAAGATTAGAACTTCACCACCTGCGACAGAAACCTGATGAAAGTTTAGATGATTTCTTCACTCGCATCAAGGAGAAAACAAGTGTATGTAAATTTAACAAAGAAGAAGAAAAAGAGCGAATTATCGAACAGAGCCTTCTCAGCACACCAATGCCAGAGTTCCAGAAATGGATACTGAGCCAGAGTGATACACTAAATTTACAACAACTTCTGGATGAAGGCAGGAAACACGAGGCACAAGCACTAAACATTAAACAAATTCAGCAAGGTACAGTAACAGCCCAGATGGATGCAGTAAAAAGCTATAAACCCAAACAAAACAAAGCAACTGGTTCGAAGCAACAAGAAAAACACAACACAAGCAGAGGTGCTATGTGTAAATGTTGTGGCCTAAACCACATACAAAACCACTGTCCAGCTAAAGACTCTACATGTCATTACTGCAGAAAGAGGGGCCACTGGATAAAATTATGTTTCAAGAGGAAACAAGACAGTGCTCAACACAACTTTCACAGCAGAGAGTCATCAAAACAAACACACTTTATGATGACTGAGGACCTTGACTCCAGTGAAGAAAGTGATCCTTCCACATTTGATACTGTGAAGATACTAACTTTCAGTAATGAACCAAAGAGAACGCAGGCTTTCTGCAAGGTACAATTCCGAATACCAGGAATTAAAAGGCACAAAGAAAGATATATTCGGTTCAAGATAGACACAGGTGCCCAAGGTAACACTCTACCCTTAAGAATATTCAGACAGATCATGCCTGACAAGGTGGATAAGCAAGGATTTCCCACAAGGGATGTAAAAAGTAGGAGTGGCAGGACAAAGCTAAGAGCTTACAATGGAACAAGTATAGACTGTTTCGGAGCAGTAACACTTGAATGTTTATACAGAGACTCTGAATGGACATCGTCAACATTTTACTTGGTAGATGTTGAAGGACCTGCAATTTTGGGTTTACCAATGTGCGAAAAGCTGAGTGTGGTAACTATTAACAACATTAAAGCTGACAAAAAAGAACATCTTACTCTACACGTCACTGGAGTAGATGACCTTAAACAGCGATTCCCAGAACAGTTCGACAGAATAGGCAAACTTCCAGGAAAGGCAAGATTCTTTTTAAAAGACAACGCTGAGCCAAAGATAGACCCACCTAGAAAGTATCCTATACATGTTAAACAGAAACTTGCCACAGAACTAGAAAAGATGGTGCAGAATGATGTTATTAGAAAGGTTGAAGAGCATTCTGATTGGTGTAGTAGTATCACAACCGTTCTGAAGCAGGATGGTTCTCTTCGGGTTTGCCTTGACCCAAAACACTTAAACAACAGTCTAAAGCGCTGTCCACACAAAATGCATACAGTGGAAGAGATAACTCACAGATTCCACAATGCCAAATATTTTTCTAAACTAGATGCTGTACACGGATACTGGAGTGTTGAGATAGCAGAGGAAAGTCAACTCCTTACAACTTTTCGAACACCATTCGGCAGATATTGTTTCAAGAGACTCCCATTTGGTTTGAATGTATCACAAGACATCTTCCAACAGAAGATTGACAACATTGTTGAGCAATGTTCTGGTACAGTGGCTATTGCGGATGACATTGTAGTCTGCGGCAGGTCAGAACAAGAACACGACCGTAACTTGATTAACTTGATGCATGTAGCACAGGCCAATGGGCTAACGTTCAACAGCAAAAAGTGTACAATTAAGGCAACGGAGATACAATTTTTTGGATTGCTGTACACCCAGAATGGTGTAAAACCAGACCCTAAAAAGGTTGAAGATATTCATGACATGCCAACACCAGCTACAAAGAAGGAACTGCAACAATTCTTAGGTGCTGTCAATTTCCTAGCACAATTCATACCAAATTTGTCAGCTGCTGCAGAACCTTTGCGATCTCTACTACAGAATGAAACTCCGTATGAATGGTCAGAAGACTACCAACACATATTCAACCACTTGAAGACCCTCATATCATCTGATGCATGCTTGAAATACTATGACATGCAAGCACCCACTTTTCTCATGGTTGATTCCAGTCTGAAAGGCCTAGGAGCAGCACTTTTGCAACCAGACAAAAATCCTGAAGGACACTATGCCAAAGAACTTCGTCCTGTAGCTTACGCAAGCAAATCATTAAGTTCTGGCGAAAAGAAACTTGCAAACATTGAAAGAGAAATGCTAGCTGTACGTTTTGGAATCAAACGCTTCCACACATTTCTTTTCAACCGCCCATTTACAATTCTCTCAGATCATAAGCCACTTGAGATGATTCATAAAAAACCAATAGCTTCAGCACCACCACGACTACAAGCTCTGTTATTGGAAACACAAGGTTATGATTTTAATATTCAGTATATCCCAGGAGAGGATATAGGTCTTGCAGATGCTCTCAGCAGATTACCAAACCCCAACAAGACAGCAGATCTTACCCCAAACATCAAAGTTGATTTTGTCAAGTTTAGCGATAATCGGCTTGAGCACATCAGAGAAGACACAATGAGAGATCCTATCCTTAGCTCTCTCAAAGAACTGATATACCATGGATGGCCAAGCTCTATCAGGGAAGTTCCAACACACATCCGTCCATACTACTCGATGAGGGACGAGTTAAGCATCGAAGATGGTCTGATCCTTAAAGGAGATCGCATTGTTGTACCAGAAACACAACGCGATATCATCCTTAAACAGCTCCATAATAGTCACCTTGGTATTGTGAAGACACAACTGAGAGCAAAGAAAGATGTTTACTGGCCACAGATAAACAAGGACATAGAAACACTATGTAAAAACTGTTCAATTTGCCAAGAACATGCAAATAGGCAGTGCAGAGAACCTCTCATACCATCAGACATACCATTGAGCCCTTGGAGCATTATAGGAACTGATATTTTCTCAATCGACAATAATGACTATCTTATTATTGCTGATTACTACAGCAAATTTCCCATCATTGAGAAACTTCCACAACCCTCACCGTCAGCTGTTATTGCAGACATTACAAAGAAGTATTGCAGCATGTTTGGCATCCCAGATGAAATTAGATCAGACAACGGTCCACATTTCTCAGGTCAAGCATACAGAAACTTCACTAAGGACTGGAAGATCAAACACACAACATCATCACCTAGATACCCTAAATCTAATGGTTTCATTGAGAGACAGATACAAACTATCAAGTCAATCATGAAGAAAACAAGAACAGAGGATGTACACCTAGCACTCTTGAGATGGAGAACAACACCGGTAGACAGTAAGATCGACAGTCCAGCAGAACTTATGTTTGATAGAAGAATTAAAGATCTCCTACCATCTAAGGTCCACTTCCGTCCACAACATAGAGACAGCACATATGATCAACTTCAGCATCGTCAGCAAGTTCAGAAATTCAACTATGACAAATGTGCTAAAGACTTACCACCATTATATCCTGGTCAGCATGTGACTACCTACAACCACAACAATGACACATGGTCAAAAGCAACAATCATTTCCAGAAACCCTGAACCCAGGAGCTATACTTTAAGACCAGACAGCAGCAGCAACCTCCTGAGGCGAAACAGAGTGGACATAAGAGAAATCCCACAGAATACAACAGAACAGAGAATTCCCATGCTTTCAACAGACAATGCAGTAACTCCAGATTTTGGTGCCCCACAAAACCAACAAGCGCCAAGGCCGAAATCACAACCAACTCAAGCTAAACCAGGGACTTCCGCAGAACCACCAGCACTTTACACCACTCGTTCTGGCCGTACAGTGACACCTCCCAGCCGATACAGACAGTGACATATATATACTCACACTGAGCATTACACATACTTATCCTTTCTCACATGAAACATTTTGTTGGAAATGTTTGCACACATTTTTTTTTCAAAAAAGGGGGGATGTAATATAATATGATACATTAATAATACGAACCACACATTGTAATATAATATGCGAATCTTCACATGTACGATATTCTGTAAATAAACATGGCTACCAATTGAACATGCTTTTACTGAGTCCCTTCTGAAACGTGTGTGCTTGTGTAGATGACGAGGTAATGATTATATACATACATCATAACATTACACCTACAATATAGACATGTTTATTTACATTTTATAAAAATATTTTGTCATCTTTTAGAAGCCTCTTCTTTTCAGCTCAGATAATTTTTCATCAGTTTCTTTGTCAACAGCTTTACTTTCTTCTTTTTCTCTTACTCGTTTCCGCAGGCAATTAGATACAGTAATAAGAGATATCTTGTACAGTGTTTCTGTCTGAGAAGCATTATCATCTGCAGCAGCAGTCAGGGACTTGATATCCAGATCAAGAGCAATTTTTCTTCTTTTTCTCTTACTCTAACTCATCATCAAGAATTATTCTTTTATTATTATGTTTCTCTTCTTCAACAGTGAGCTTCTGACTGTCGAGAATAATCAAGTATCTGCTGTGAGAACTGCTCACACTAGCTAACATCTTAGGGGTGATTTCAATATTTTCAACTCCTCCCATCCTTCTGATGTTATCTGCAATGATTCTTCTGGATATTAAGGTCCTTTCTGCCATGTTGAAATCTTCAATCTCTTTATTAACAGAAAAACCTCTTTCAACGCTAGCCAGCCCATGAGAAAGAATCAGTAATAGCTGTATGACTTTCCAAATATTCTCAAACTGCTTTTAACCAGAAAGATGATCATGAAAAAATGTGTCCAGATGATCAACATCTCTCGTGAAAGCAGAAAATGATCCATTTGTGACAGTTGCATCAATAAGGCTTGAGTATTCTGATAAGACATTCACATTCAGAGGCATTACATTTTCTAGACTTTACTAGAATATGTAACACCCTTTTTAGCTTGACTATGGAATGGGCTTTATTTGTAATTATTGCACAAGGATCCAAACAAGACAAGTCTTTCACAAGTGAATAATGCAGTGGTGATTTTGCTAACAATTTTTCCATAAAGCATACCAGTATTTTCTTGCAATCATTTCTGAAAGCAAAAATCTGGAGGTCACTAGCTTTCTTTTCCCTTCTCAATTCCTTTATTGTCATTTCAGCTACAAAGCCAACATCAATTTTATTGCTGGTCACATGATATTGGGCTTCACTGACATTGAAATGCAAAATGTCACTAGCTGGAAAGTGAACCAAGATGTTCATCTTTTATGAATCTCTGTAAGATGGTGAAGGTAAGGCGATGTAAATCAGTGAACATAAAAGGAAGCATAGGCCTATCAATTTAATACTTTTGAAGAAAAGGTTCAAGCTGTTTCAAAGAGAAATAAAAAAAAAGCTAATTTAGCATGTAAAAACAAGTCTTGCATGACAGCTGTTTTTACAGTATCAATGCTAGGGAGAGATTTACAAATACTGAAGGACAGTATGTCTTCCAAGTTCTCATTAGACCTACTACAAAGCTCTGCATCAGTACGTCCTCATCTTGGAGATAAACCCACACAACATTCCATATACCAATACTGGACAGTCTATGCATACCTGTGTATAATATTACAGGAGGAGCATTGAGAGTCACACTATAGTGTAGATTGGACATCAGTGTGGTAACACTTAAAATATCACATCATCATTTCAATATTCACATAGGCTCATTCTATTTTACTAACTACATTATTTATCTCATCTGTATGTGTGAACTGTCTTTCACCATCATCACATTTTGTTTTCTACTAACCCTATATATGTATATATTTAATTAATAAACTCGATAACTGTTTTGATCATTATCTAGTTAGTTAATGTATCACTCGTGCTGTCGGTGTTAAATATTTACATATAGGAACAATTCTACATTTAGATGAGGGTAGGGGCTCTTTCTTAATCAAGATCTAAAGGTAGAAACTAAGGTCATGCGGAAATAGAACACTTTCCATAATTTACTAGAAAACACTATCTAGAGGAGAGCATTCACCTTTTCTTCTTCTTGTTCTGATCTCAAATAGGTCTCTTTCTTAATGAGCCAATTTCTAGAGATCTTCTTGATAACATTCCATAAGCCATCCCCAGCAACAACTACTATTGCAGTTGCACCAAGGGCCTATGAATGTTTTCATAAATATGTTTTTATTCAGGATTTTTTCATGGATAAAAACCTATGTAGTTTCAGAGCATTCTTTAAGAGAACACAAGATGAGGACAACTGATTCAAAAATAGAACATTTTAAGAAGTGACATAAGTTTAGGTTATTGTGCTTGCAACTTCATTATGTGAGAGAATCACTTCAGAAATTATCACCAAAAATAATGTGGTGGTCCTATGCTTCTCAAGGAACAAAGAAGGTACAATCTTTTATTGATGAGAAGAAAATTTATGAAACACTGTTTTGCTGCCAGTTGTGAAACAGGTTTTAGGACTAAGCTATGTCTTCAGATGATACTAGACTGGTAACATGTATAATCTTGTTGAATATGCTACTATTTCTGCTTGTTCCTACAGGTGATACTAGATTACAGACAAGTGTATCATAGATGTCAAAGGCGATTTTGTTACCATGGTGATTTAAGCTCTAAGATCTTTTAATATTTGATTTACCATGACTACTTTTTTAACCCTCTTCCAATAAATTAGCTATTGATTCAGAATTTCACCTCACAAAAGCCACATTTTAAATATAACATCAACATGGAAGAAAACAATGTTACAGAGTGATTCAGAAGGAGTTAGATCCATAGGGTGGCAAACATCTTGAAGTAACACAATAAAGACAGCACACCAGCCAACATTATATGCACCAGTATTCAGCCTCAACTAAGATGCTTCTTTGCTTAAAAAAGGAGCAGAAGAAGCTTATTTACATGCTTACCAATTACATCTTTCCATATATCTGACTGTTTTACTTCATGCCATTCTGATCTCTTCCTGTCCATGCTTCCAACTTTCTGGGAATTAATGTCTGAATTTTTAGAGACACTAGTCCAGTCACATTCCTGGATAACATGCAAACAAAATCATAGGTTATGTGAAGGATTCCTGAAATCACCACCAACTAATACTTTTATCACCAGGTTCAACTTTGAGACAGTCAACAGTTCCAGAGTGTTTGAAGTGTATTTGTATAAACAACAAAGTCTGTGGTCTATACCCTTAAATAATTTCTCACTGTCCACAAAGATGATGTATAAATGTGCCTGAAATTAATGATTCAGAATCTTGCCATCTGATCTAAAATTTGTTTCCTGTTCAAAATTCTGCATGTTCTTTCAAGAGTTTGTTAATCTAAAGCTTCTTTCACATGGTATAGCATCACCCAGGTCAGAATTTTGTTTAGCCACTGCCAAGTTTTATGTCTCAACAGTTGGTGTGTAAAATCACATTGTCTCTCTTAAGTAATTTAAATATAACAAGCTGGAAGGGAACAGAAAGCCAAGAAAATGTACACAGAATAAATGGAGTTATTTTCAGAACATAAGACAGGTAAAGGGAGACTAAAAAGCATGGAGAAGAGAATCATGAAATGGATAACAAAACATAGAAAGACCCGCAGCTGGTATAGGATAGGAAGGTTTGCTATGAATTTGTTGAAAGTCTGCTGTTAAAGTCAGATTTTAGTCAAGGGGAGCTTATCAGTAATATACTTGTAGATTCTGACCGGATTGTTGTTAGCTCCCTTGTTTGGCTGTTAATGTGTTTTAAATAATATCGCAGATCTTCACGAATGTTCTGGATACAGAACAGCTAGAACGTGGGTGAACGAAATTCAGCTCAGGCGGGTTTTTTTTACTGAGCTGTTTTTTTAGGCGGGGAGATTTTTCGTGACATTTGAATGCTGAGATAGCTTAGAGAAGGGACTGACGATTATGGTCAGTGTGTCCCCATATAGAGAATTGTTTTGGTGAAAAGGGATTTTGATATTCCCTATGATTTCATAAAGTCGTGGATATGAAGGCTTCAATATTTTCTGCAGAACGTATGTTATTGGTGAATTTTTCAGGCCATGGATAGGCCAACATATATGCATAACTTCGATGGGGACATTTTTTGAAGTTTTGACAGAGTATTACTGGGAATGTGTTTTCTCCCATGACTTGTATTACCCAGGCTTGGAGTACGTCAATTCAGACGATATAGTTATTATTGGATACTGCGAGATAGGCAGTTCCCCTTTTGTATGAATACTTTGATCATGAAGTTGATGATGGCGAGCTGCCGTACTTATGCAGCTGTGGTGCTTGGATTTTTTAGACTATGCATTTAACTACCTACAGGTGTGATGTTTACCTGAGGTGTCGTAATTGATAGTGTACTGTAACCTGTGACAATGTGCTTAGTGATGTCCTCGTGACTGTGGAGTATTAAAACAGTGTAGCACGATCAGGAGTTATAACCTTTTCCTGACTCCTACATGTGTGTTGGTGTGTGTGTGATTAATATTGACTTTCGTTAGAACTACATGCATTCGCGTCCACTGATGTCTATACACCCACACACCTGGTCAGCCACCTGTAAGCCCGACGTACACTGTCTGCTTATAACAGCGCACCTATGACAACAGAACATTTATCATCTTCCTGAAACCACCACTATCACTCCATACTTTACCACATACAACAGTGGTGGTCATTATTAACTGTAAGTACCCGGCGTTGCCTGGAAGTCTCTTATCCTTCAAATATGAACTTATCAGTGATGGCCAGTTCCTACTCTACCACTGAATTGCATACAACCCTTCAACAGTCCGATAGTTATCAGTGGTGAGCTAGCATTTTGGGGTGTTACCATCTAATGAAGGATATTATCTTACAAGTTCATGATGTCAAGCCAAGTCTCACAGTGTTCCCTGTATGAGTCGTTTGTATACAAGTGTTTTGCAAGTTGACGTCACATATTATTTTCAAGAATCTGGAAAAGTGAGGAGAATACAGCTACAAGTTTCAAGTCAAGAGTTCCAGTGTTCCTGTACTTCTTCTTGTGGGCCGTTACCTCGGAGTTCCAGTGTTGATCACCTTTGGACTTCCTTCACACAGGATTTTTTCATTTTGAAAGATAAGTGGCTGTTTGTTTTTGTAAACTGTGCCTCTGTGTAGTTGATTAAGCCTTCATCAGTACACTCCATTAGATCCTTATTTTTATGTTACATGTTTATATGTTATATGTGTTCATATTTCAGCAGGCAGGTTGGGTGGAGACTTTCGTAGGATATATCCCACTTCACTGAGGGCCTATAAAAGTGTTCTATAGGGACTGTTTTGTCTAAGTCTGTGTCGTAAAAGACCCCTTGATAATTCTGGGCATACGCCGGATTCAGTCATCTTTATCATTGTTTAGGTGTGACGAGATGTCTTAGTGTTGTTTTCGTTATATTTTCCTCTGTTCTTTAGTTCTTGATTAATTTGTTTGTGAGTGTCTTCCTCCCCTTTCTATCTTAGAGTTATATTCGTTTATACACTGTTTTGTCACTTGTATTGTAAACTATACCCACAATGAACAATTGGGTATAAAATGGACAAATGGAAAATTCCTGGGGGACCTGGATTTCGCAGATGATGTAGCATTCTTAAGTTCAACACCAAGACAATCCCAAGAAGCAATAAATAATTTGTGTCATCTCTCGGTTAAAATTGGTCTCCAAATAAATGCCTCTAAAACTAAAGCTATGAACTTTTCTAACGAGACCTTTGATATCATCTTGAACGGGGAAAAACTACAGAAAGTTGAAAGTTTCAATTATTTAGGCAGTAAAATGACTCAGGATGGTGACACAACAAGAGAAATCCATACTAGAATTGCTTTGGCAGCTAGCGCCTTCAATAGATTATCTAACATTTGGAAATTACGATCATTGAATATACATACCAAGCTTCGTCTGTTTAATTCAAATGTTATCTCAGTGTTAACATACGGCTGTGAGAGTTGGAAAATAACAAAATCATTGGAGAACAAGCTGAATACATTCGAGAACAAATGTCTTAGAAAACTCATGAACATCAGTTGGAAAGAATTCAAGACTAATCGACAAATAAGAGAAGACTCTAGGCAGAAATATGTCTCCGACTATATAAGGAAAAGACGATGGTCATATATCGGTCATGTCCTACGAATGCAAAACAACAGAATACCACTACAGGCGCTCACTTGGGTTCCTGAGGGTAAGCGGAAAAAAGGAAGACCAAAAGAAACACTCAGAAGAACAATAATAAGAGAAGGAAGAACGTTGGGCCTAAATAATGTGCAAGAGCTAAGAGGAGTGGCGTCACAACGAACAACCTGGAGAGCACTGGTTTCTGCCTTATGCGCCGTGTTTGGCGCTTAAAGAATTTATTATTATTATTATTGTATACTATTCGCATCTGTCGTTGCAAGCTTTGTAATATTTTTCACTTTATTTCTGCTTTTTTACTTTAGTTGATTCCTGCAAACGTTGTCATTTGTTCTTTACATCTTGTCTTTGTCTTTCTTGCTTGTATGATCTATTTTGTCATACACTGTCAATATTATAACGCAGTAATATATATATATATATATATATATATATATATATATAGGTGATTAATTATATTATTTAGAAATAAGGTAATTATACAAGTTCTTGAGTAAGGAATTGTTACCCACTGAGTTGGGATAAAGTGAGTTTCTCAAGTAATATTTACATAAGGTATTTATTTTCATATAATACAGCATTATGTCTACTTTGGATTATTTCATTGAGCACGGGAGATCCCTTGGAATGACTAATGAGGAAGTAAAAAACTTCGCACTTGTTGAATATGCCAAGGCGCAGAAGGCTGAAGAAAAGAAACAGAAAATGGAAACTGAGAGACAGAAAGTGGAAGCTGAAAATATAAAATTGCAGATGCAGGCAGATGAGAGAAAATTTCAAATGCAAATGGAAGAGAAGAAATTAGAAGCTGAAGAGAGAAATCTTCAACAGCAAAGAGAAGCTGAAGATAGAAAAATACAAATGCAAATGGAGATTGAAAAACAGAAATTAGAAGCTGAAGAGAAAAAACAGAAATTAGAAGCTGAAGAGAGAAAACAGAAATTAGAAGCTGAAGAGAGAAAACAGAAATTAGAAGCTGAAGAGAGAAAATTCAACAGCAAAGAGAGGCTGAAGATAGAAAAATGCAAATGCAAATGGAGGAAAAAAAGCTTCAGATGCAAGCAGAAGAAAATCAAAGACTCCACGAGCAAAAATTGACAGCTATGGAGCTGGAGAAAATAAAGGTAGTGAATATGGGTAATACACAAAATGAGACAAACAATCAAACAACTTCTAATAAGGCAAATACTAAATCTTATGATATTAAATTGCCTAATTACAACTCTGATTGTGACGATATCTCATTCTATCTAAATAGATTTGAACTTTCATGCGAATCTCATAAGGTAGACAAGTCGCAGTATTGTGAACAACTTAGGAAGTTATTTAAGGGTGAAGCTTTGAATACTATAAGTATGTTGGAAGGTCCTGACATGAATAACTATGAAGTTGTCAGAGCAGCCTTATTAAAAAAAATACCAACTGGATGAAGAAGGTTATCGCCTACGCTTTAAGACTCTGTTGCCAGAGAGAGGGAAAGATTTTTCAGACTTTATATCGAATATTCGCCTTACATTTTCACGTTGGGTTGAACTGTCAAAAACTGAACACACATATGAAGCCCTTATGGACTTGTTCCTTCGTGACAAAGTTATGTCATCAGTTAATAAATCTTTTCTTTCCTTTCTACATGAGCGAAAGCCTCCAAACTTAAAAGATATGGAACAATACTGTCGCCAATATGTCACGGCTCATCCAAATGTAACGGTTAGCAATTCTAACGTTGAAGAAGGTTTACCCGTGGCTTCAGCAATACCATATGGTCCTAATTGGCGACGTAGATCTCAAAGTGTTGATCGAAATTTTGGTGGTAGATATAATCATAATTTTGGACAGAACCAGGGGGGTCCATCACGTAGTGATTCTCCTTCTTCAAGAAATTGGAGACAATTTAGCGGTCCTCAAAATTTTCGTCCCAATAATTATGGAAATTTTGGAAGAGGTAACGACAATAGAGGTTATCAACCCTATAATAATTTTTCTAGGAGACAACAAAGCCCATCAAATAGAAATTTTGATCAAAGAGGAAATGACAATCGCAACTATGCTAACTGGGATTCAAATCAGAACAATAGTTTCAATAGAGGTAATAACAATGCCTCCAATAGAAATAATAGTCGCGACAGATCACGATACGACGGTAGATCTCCAAATAATAATAGATCACATCGTCATGCTAACTCTGCTCAACAAGAGCCCCAGGTTGTTAATGATCAAGGTAACAATAATAATAGAGTCTCTAATGTTGCATGCTCCGCTTTCGATTTTGAGAGAGCATCTCAGTGCCCGGAGGGCACAACTTTGTTTCAACCTACAGCTATAACTACCTTGAGTTGCGGTCATCCTCTACCTCCTCTTCCTGCCTTGTCTGCGCACGACGGAAGACGGTCTCTTACTCTACATAAGGGTTTTGTGAATAATAGTCCTGTCTCAGTTCTTTTTGATTCGAGATGCGCAACTGTTGGTATTAGACAGTATTTAGTTCATCCATCTTGTGCAACTGGAAATGTAGTGAAATGTGTGACATTCAGTGGGACAGTTGAGACTTTTCCGACTGCCATAGTCCACATTGCCACACCGTTTTTCACTGGTTATATATACGCATGTTTGCTCAGAGCACCTATCGCTGACCTTACTGTCGGACAGATACATGGTATAAAGGTGTGTACGCCGGTACAAATTTCTACTTGGGAATGGCAACATCACCTTACTGATACAACCTTAACGACTATGCCAAAATCTTTTCACCAGGTACATTCTGCTAATTTTGTGCAATCTTGCAGTATTGATGATACGATTAATCATCATACTAATTTGAGTGCTTCTTTTAGCCCAGTTCGATATACCTCAGTATGTCGCAAATCTAACTTTGATTCTTCTTTAAGTACCATTGTAGAAGAAGATCCTTCGATTTTGTCTGACACTAACACTAACTTTATCGCTACGACTGAATCTACATCCAGTCACGTTGATTGCAACTTCTTTACTGCAATGACTAGTATTTTCTCTGCTACATGTACAAACTTAATTGTTAGTACATATCTATACCTTATGAGTTTCTTTACTTTTCTTAATGGGCTGATTAGCTCAGTATCTTCGTCCTTTATGACTTTTTGTCGCACTTACTGCTTTTCTTTTAAACTTTGACGAAGGTCCAAGTTTACTACTGACTGCTATAACATCTTTATCCCGTGTTTCTTGTTTTTTTTCCTTGCACAGTATGCAGGCTATGACTTCATTTCAGCCTGTGAGATGTACGCATTTGTCAGCTGCATCTCCTTTTTCTTGCGCAAAATCTCAGATTGTCAGCCATCATGACCCTCTTAGTCATCATTACCATCTTCTAGATTTGCCTTTTGACGTGGGTATCATGTGTATACTCACGACTTTTCTCTACATAAATTACATGCTGCTATTTTTCTCAGATACTTTTATGACCCTATTTGATTTAAGACTCCAGTTTAGTCTGTACTACTTTCTCTGTTACCTTTTCTTGTGTAACGGAGGAAGGTTTGATTATCCATACATGGGCCGGAAGTTTACACAGCCACAGTTGGTAGGTTTACTGAAGAATTAGCTGTTGTATATCATAACATCTTACCTTTACCAAACCGAGTTTTTCATTTGTGTTTTTTCACAGCGTATGCTTTGCCATGAGAATCTCAGCTACTTTATTATATGTTTGAGATGTTAACCATTGGAATTTTTGCAAGAATTGCCATTCCTGTGGAACCAGTTTGTCGCTTCACTAGATGATGTTGAGCTTCTTACTTACAACATGTTCCTGGATCTCTAGGACTTCCAGATGTTGTTTAGAACGTATTTGAGATATGAGACTATATTGAATATGTATATTATTATAATATAGCATATTAGATAGCATTATATTAGGATATGATGTAATTTCTTTATGATAATATGTTGGTTAATCGTTATGCATCATTGCATTACTATATTGTTCGTATACTTCTGAGTTTTGAAATGATGAACGTATTATTATGGTAATGATTATACTATTTTGACTTGATTAATCATTGCGATTCTTTTCAATACTGTAATTTTTGAGAAACATGAAGACATGAGAGAACGTATTTTTTCTGGCATTGTAATATTTTTTCTTTCCCCGGCGCGTGATTGTGCGCTAGATGTAACAGTATACGATATTGGTACTTTGAGAAGATATTTTTTCTGAGGTTGTGATGTATTTTTTTTTCCTCACCCGATGCTTGATTGTGCGTCAGTAATAGCCATGTATAATAGTGTTGTATATTTTGATGTCCATTATCAGCTCATCATTTGTACTCAATGAGCGTATTAACTTGGTTGTCATGTACATTAGGCTATTTTCTTTTTAGATGATAGCTAATTATTTGTTCTTTGACGTAGATTATCATTGTACTATAATGGTATTCATTGAAATAATGCATTGTTTAAGCTCATTGGTTACCATGACATACCATTGTTTTCTTTATTCTTAGTGTATTGCTTTCTTTCTTTACTGCTCATCCTTCTGCTATTTCTCCTGTTCTTTTCACTTTCATTTATGATGTTATAGCTAGTCTATACTTCTGATACTTCATATTTCTTTGAAGTTGTTGATCGTCGTATGCTTATTTCTTTACCAGTCTATACTTTACTTTTGTTGTACTTTACACTTACTCCTATCCCTCTTTTCTTCATTTTTGATTATGTGATGTAACATTGTGTATACTTAGGTGTAGACATTTGTGTGTTACAGACCTCTGGTATTTTTTGATTGATGTAATTTTGTTTAAAAAAAAAAAAAAATTATAACATTTTTTCCCCCCGGGGGGTGGTGTAGACTGTTAAAGTCGGATTTTAGTCAAGGGGAGCTTATCAGTAATATACTTGTAGATTCCGACCGGATTGTTGTTAGCTCCCTTGTTTGGCTGTTAATGTGTTTTAAATAATATCGCAGATCTTCATGAATGTTCTGGATACAGAACAGCTAGAACGTGGGTGAACGAAATTCAGCTCAGGCGGGTTTTTTTTACTGAGCTGTTTTTTAGGCGGGGAGATTTTTCATGACATTCGAATGCTGAGATAGCTTAGAGAAGGGACTGACAATTATGGTCAGTGTGTCCCCATATAGAGAATTGTTTTGGTGAAAAGGGATTTTGATATTCCCTAAGATTTCATAAAGCCGTGGATATGAAGGCTTCAATATTTTCTGCAGAACGTATGTTATTGGTGAATTTTTCAGGCCATGGATAGGCCAACATATATGCATAACTTTGATGGGGATATTTTTTGAAGTTTTGACAGAGTATTACTGGGAATGTGTTTTCTCCCATGACTTGTATTACCCAGGCTTGGAGTACTTCGATTCAGACGATATAGTTATTATTGGACACTGCAAGATAGACAGTTCCCCTTTTGTATGAATACTTTGATCATGAAGTTGATGTTGGCGAGCTGCCATACTTATGCAGCCGTGGTGCTTGGATTTTTTAGACTATGCATTTAACTACCTACGGATGTGATGTTTACCTGAGGTGTCGTAATTGATAGTGTACTGTAACCTGTGACAATGTGCTTAGTGATGTCCTCATGACTGTGGAGTATTAATACAGTGTAGAACGATCAATAGTTATAACCATTTCCTGACTCCTACATGTGTGTTGGTGTGTGTGTGATTAATATTGACTTTCGTTAGAACTACATGCATTCGCGTCCACTGATGTCTATACACCCACACACCTGGTCGGCCACCTGTAAGCCCGACGTACACTGTCTGCTTATAACAGCACACCTATGACAATAAACATTTATCATCTTCCTGAAACCACCACTATCACTCCATATTTTACCACATACAACAGTGGTGGTCATTATTAACTGTAAGTACCCGGCGTTGCCCGGAAGTCTCTTATCCTTCAAATATGAACTTATCAGTGATGGCCAGTTCCTATTCTACCATTGAATTGCATACAACCCTTCAACAGTCCGATAGTTATCATATGCTCTTTAGGAAGCTGAAAGGTAATGGTTATCTTTCACTCATTTTATGTGATTTACATATGGCTAAATATAGCTTGATATGTGTTATGCCCTGTTTACATTAAGTTTTTCTATTACCACCATAAGACCCCTGATGCTGGCTGCTCATGGACCAGTTTCCACAAGATATAAACCATTTTTAAATCTCCTGCATACCAGTTCAATAGACTAGCTTCACTAAATCCCCCAGATTTCTAGCCAGAAGAAGTTAAGCTACAGATTAACTGTGAAAGACTACTAAAGAAAGAAATAAAGAATGCCATAAAGCTTCTTCAAGATGGAAAAGTGGTCCAGATAGCATTCCAGCAGAGGTCATCAAAGCAGATGACTGCTACAGAGATTTTCTACAAATTGCTTGCAAAAGTCTGGGAGAAAGAACGAATGAATGAACTTTATTTTCAAAGGGTTGAGATTTGGGCAAGGAGGTCCGTCTGACATTCTGCCCTTTCTTTCTCTCACCTTTCATACTGAATTCACTTATTCTCGTATGCATTTTACATATCAGTTTCAAGGAATTCAATGTTGTAAAGTAAAATAATAATATAGCACACTCATATTAACATTAATTACTTATAAGCATGACATAACATTTTCCCTGTCGAATACACCACAAAGCTCCAAACCAGTGCTAATTGGAGAAAATCTACATTTAAATGAAAATCCAAACTACCTAGGCATTACTTTTGATTGCTGTCTGACTTGGAAACAACAAGTTGATAGAAACTGAATGAGAGCAAGGCAAAGAACAGTAATTATGAAAAAACTTGCTGGAACAACTTGGGGAGCAGATGACAGAGTGCTAAAGACGTTATACACTGGGTGAGTGAGACCAGTCCTAGAGTATGGCACTGCAGCACAGGCAACAGCAGCTAAGTCAAACTTCGATAAAATCAGCAGACTCCAAGATCAAGCAATGAGAATTATAATGGGCGGCATGAAGACAACGCCTATAAAATAAATACTCAAAAAGATTACATGCCCCACAAGAATTCAGAAGGCACTGGCAATGGATAGGACACATACTGAGGAAATGTGTTGATGGCATTACAAGGCAGTCCTTGTTCTGGAACCCTGAAAGTAAGAGAGGCAGAGGTGGACCAAGAAACACATGGAGAAGAAAACTGGAGACAGATGAAAATGATGGGGAAAACATGGAGAGAACCTGAGCTCATGGCATGTGACAGGAAGACTTGGCATGTGTTTGTTTAAGGCCTATGCTCCTTGAAGAGCTGAGGGTAATGAATGAATACTGGTATGTTAGCAATTTGATTATAAACATTGTTTATTGTGGGCTTTCCCACATCCAAAGTCTAGGATTTTGTCTGAACTGAGTGTTTCCTATTATCATATGGTGTGTTCATGCCAACTCTACATGTTTGTTGCCTCTTTCACTTTTCTCTCTCCAAGCCATAACTTGTCACCACTTCCACTCTTTCCTTACCAACTTTCACACTGAAGGGTGCAAACACCACAGATGTCTTATGAGATTTGCATTGGGCCATAGCCATGCCAAATTCATTGCAGAATGTGCCAACCACTTTTCTTTCCTTCCCACTGCTGGTGTGTGTATTTGTGTGAAATTAACTCTTAGTATATGGCAAGCCATTTCAAGTGGCTCACAGTTTGGCTCAAAAATAAGGAAAGCCACTTGAAGCAGCTCATAATGGTGAAGTCCCTTTGACTGAAGGTCAAACAAAATTTACTGAAATTTCTTCCAGTTCAGTATTTGTAATGTCTTCTGCTATAACTCCTGTGTTTATGTGCTAGCATTTTTATTTTTTTATTTTTAAATCTATGATGTGGCATTCATTATTAATACTATAAGCAACAGCTACTTAATGTAAACAAACTTTTTCTGGCTGAAATGGCTGCACATTCAAATCACTGTAGGCAAAGTTTATTGGTTGAACATAGGTTACAGATTATTCACTCATGGACTGGAAAGGGCAATGATAATTTATTGTTGTGATTTAAAAGAATTTAGTGAGTAAATCAATAGATTCTGAGAATGAGGGGGGCATTTACCCAGGCTAGACCTAGCTGAAGAAGGGGGAGAGGAGAGATGAAAGGAGAACATAAAGGTTTTATAAAAGATAAAGAATATAGATTCAGATCACAACTCAGACCAAAAACAATTACAACTGATAAAACAGTGCTTCTGGCTAATATTAGAATCAAAGGCGGGCGCCGTACGTCTCAGCCACTTTGACCACCTCTTAGGGGAGAAGCTACAGTGAAATGCTATTTTTGTAAGTAACTGCAGAGTTTTGTAAGTAACAGGTTTAACTTACAACACTGTCAACAGTAATATGAGGAAAGGTCAAAAAGTAATGCCTATTATTTTTTATGTATGTAAATACTGCATCGGTGTGCAATTTGTAAATTTAGCAGGATTCCTCAAACACTCTTCTGCACTGTATAGCATTACCAACCTGTTTCAGTAACAGGTGGCACCACTGTAACAGTTTAAAAATGGCTGCCAAAGACATTCAGTTAAAACAACGTTATGTCATAGAATTCCTCAATGCTGAAGGAAAACCATAGCCATCAACCTCCTGCACCATTACGAAACTGAAGAAGAAGAGTTTTTATCAAATATTGTGACAGGTGATGAGACTTGGGTTCATTTTTTTGAACCAGAATCCAAGAGGCAGTCAATGGAATCACATCACACAACATCACCGACAAGAAAGAAGTTCAAAAGTTCACCATCTGTAGGGAAAGTTATGGCCTCCGTGTTTTGGGATGAGAAGGGTGTGATTCTTCTCGACTTCTTGGAACAGGGAAACACGGTGAATGCAGACCGTTACGTTAAAACTTTGAAGAAGCTTAGAGGTCGTCTTCGGCGACTTTACCCATTAAAAGATCAGAGAACTGCACTACTGTTGCACCATAATGCCACGCCACACACTGCTAATTGCACCATTGATGCGATTGCAGAATTTGGCTGGACATTATTACCATATCCCCCTTACAGTCCCGATCTTGCACCTTCTGACTTCCATCTGTTTGGACCACTGAAAGAAGATCTTCATGGACATCACTTTGAGGACACTGAGACCCTTAAAAGCGCCGTACGCCAGTGGTTTAGGAAAACAGACAAATTTTTACGATGCAGGGATACATGCCCTTGTGCGAAGATGGACAAAAACTGTAACAAATAACGGAGACTACACTGAGAAATAAATTTTTGAAGTTCAGACTTGGGGCTACATTTCAATGTGAATTTTATCTGTTTTCTTGCCTATTGAATGAAATTAAAAATTATGAGGCATTACTTTTTGACCGTCCCTCATAGATATGCACAGCCATGAATCTGATGATATAATGCTATTGGTTGCCATGGAAATGGTAGCCATATAAGAGTTTAATCCAATATTTAAATTGTCTAATGTGCTTATAAGTTATGAGAAGCAAATTTAAAACAGATACTCCACATTGTATTTTAAAACTTTTGTCACATTAGATTTTTTATACTTTCAGTACATTCTGAGATATAGAACTTCAAAGCTGGCATCTAAAACTGGAACTCCGCCTATGCCGGTCCCAAGCCCGGATGAAAAAGGAGGAGGGCGGCCTGCATGGAGGCCATAAGGAGGCAGCCCCTCCACCATGCAAAGGCACAACAGGCCAATCACCTTCGAGCTGCTTCAAAAGACAATGGATGACTGCCTAGATGAAGTTATCATGCTCGGAGATTTCAATGCCAGAGTTGGAAACGACCATGCTAGATGGGGTGGAGTAATTGGAAGATATGGAGAAGACACTCTCAATGACAATGGAAAGCGACTCCTTAGATTCTGCAGTGAGCAGAATCTGATCATTACAAACACAAAGTTCCCCCATAAGTGCATACATGCATACACTAGGTGTGAACCAACAAAGAATGAGAAGTCAGTGATCGACTACGCCATAGTTAGAAGGAGCTCATTCAGATATGTCCGGGATGCTAGAGTCTGGAGGGGGCCAGAGATTGGAAGTGATCACTACCTGCTTACAATCAAGAGAACAACTGAAAGAGTTGCACAGCCTAGGAACTGCCCAACATCATGCAAGAAACAAAGTAAACGAAAGGGAGAAATGAGCATTAAGACCTACAAGCTGAGAGAGCCAGAAATTAAGACCAGATATCAGGGGCTTATAACTACGGCGGTGAGAAACACAGAAGAACAACCTGATGACTTGGAAACCCTCTCAAATTCAAGGACATCATAAAGACAGCTGCTGCAGAAGCATGTGGTGAAGTCCGACTTGGGAACAAGAGAAAGAAAACATCTTGGTGGACAGAGGAAGTCAAAGAGAAAATAAGAGAGAAGAAAATGGCATGGAAACAATACTTAGGAGCTAAAAACACAGCAGGACAAATAGAGAAATATAGAGAATATGTGACACTCAGAACAGAAGCAAAGAACAAGGTGCTAGCAGCAAAACAAAAGTCCTGGGAAGAATTTGGAGAAAAGCTAGAAAAGATGCGCAAGAAAACCAGAAATTGTTCTATAAGACCCTAAAGAACATGAGGAAGGAAAAACAATGCCCTCTCAAATTTATAAAGGACAAGCAAGGCAAATTGCTTACTGCCCCAAAGGAGGTAATGGAAAGATGGAAAGAATATTTCTCAGAACTCCTTGATGGTGAGCAAGGTCAAGCATCAGAAATGATAACCACTAGCACAGAAGAGAAAACCAATGGTGGTGAAGATGACATAAAGATGGAAGAACTGAAGGCAGCACTGGAGAAAATCAAGATGGGCAAAGCAGCAGGGCATGATGGTATAACACCAGAAATGGTTAAGTACATGGGAGCATCAGGCGACCTATTACTCCTAAGCGTCCTATAGGCAGCATGGTGCAACAAGGCCATACCAAAGGATTGGGAGACTGCCAACATAACACCGATTTTCAAAAAAGGTGACAATCGACAATGTGGAAACCACAGAGGCATATCCCTTCTCAGTGTCCCTGGTAAAATCTACTCTAGAATCATAGAGCAGAGACTCCGATGCCTAGCTGAGCCACAATTGGATGAAGTCCAGTGCAGATTCCGAGCAAACCGAAGTACTCAAGACCTAATCTTCACACTCAGGCAGCTGAGTGAAAAGGCCCTTGAGTACAAGAGTGAGATCCATCTTTGTTTCATAGATCTAGAAAAGGCATTTGACAGGGTCCCCTGGAGCAAACTTTGGGACTGTTTGGCAAGGAAGAACATTCCAGCACCTCTGATTATTGCTATACAGAGCTTCTACAAGTCTTGCAGAAATTATGTGAGGACAGCAAACTGTAGGTCAGAAGAGTTCAGGACCACCACTGGTGTATGACAAGGTGATATCCTGTCACCTTATCTTTTCATACTCCTCATGGATGATGTCATCAAGGCATGTAAGGAGAGAACAAGAAAGTATTCAGTGGGGTACTGGAAGATGAGACAGGTCTGTATTTCAGAGCTAGCATTTGCTGATGATGTCCTGATTGCTAAATCAGAGACACATCTCCAATCCAATCTGCAAGTCTGGAAGGAAGAGCTGGAGAAGAGAGGGATGGTCATAAGATGCTCTAAAAATAAATCCATGGTGATATTACGAGAACAAAGAAGACATCAGATTAAGTTGGGAGAACAGGTCCTGGAGCAGGTCGACCACTTTAAATATCTCGGAGCTATTATAGACCGAAAGGGAGGCATCAAAGAAGAGTTGGCCACTCGAAAAGCAGCAGCTGGGAGACTTTTTCAGGCCATAAATCGAGGATTCCTCAGCAAGAAAGAGGTTGGTAAGAAAACGAAGATGGCTGTATACCGCTCCACCTATGTCCCAGTCTTGACATATGGATGCGAGTCAATGGGCAATGACTACAACCCACAAAAGCCAGATGCAAACCTCAGAAATGAGGTATCTGAGGAAGGTGGTTGAAGTAACAAGAAGAGACATGGTCCGCAACCAGACGATATGTCAAGGCCTAAAATGCCACCTGCTGCAGACCCAAGTAGAACAGTCCCAACTAAGATGGTTTGGCCATGTCTGCAGAATGGGAGATCGGCTACCATGACAAGCATGGGAAACAAAGAGCCAGGGATCCAGACCCCCAGGACGACCGAGAGTCCGCTGGGAGGACAACATTAGACAATCTTTGAAGGACCGAGGACTAGAATGGAACCAGGCCAGGAAGAAGACAGCTGATAGAATAGTCTGGCGCTCTCTCTTCCAAACCTCTACACCTCACGGTAGAAGGGGAACGACTAAGTAAGTAAGTAAGTAAGTATCTAAAACTGGTAGCACATTTTCGCAAACTTTTGCGAAATTATTTGCAGTTTACTTAAATGTTTTGTAAAATATCAGAAATCAGATCTGACGCATTTTGTTATCCAGTGGAAAGCATCTGTACCTTCTTCTTCTTCTTCTTGCGATCGCATCTTTGATGTTTACACCGTCAGACGAGTTCTCTTGATGAATTCAACTGTTGTTTGAAGTTCCTCTTTAGCTCCATATAGCTTTGAGTTTAGTGTTGAGTCATTGGGCCAGTATATCTTTCTTAACTGGTCATACAGAGGACAATCCTGTAGAACATGCTCAGCAGTTTGTTCGTTTAGTCCACATGTGCACAGTGGTGAAGCAGACAATCGTAGCTTGTGCATGTGTTTATTCAGTTTGTTATGCCCTGTCCTGAGGCAAAAAATAGTTATCTGTCCCTGCCGGTCGAGAGTGTGATAGTCGTCTTTGGGTTGGTTCTGTTCTCTTCTGATAGTCTGGATAGCTCTCTTTTTCTCAAAGTATGTGACTTCATTATCTTCTTGTTCACATTCTCCTCCCTTTTTTGCAAGTTTATCTGCCTTTTCCTTTCTGGGTACACCACAATGAGATGGTACCCACTGTCACGTAGCGTTGGATGGATAAGAGAATTATTTAGAGGAAATAATAGATCTGAATGTGGAAGATTTGGCTCAAGGAATTCCTGCTGGGTTTTCCCACTTCCGAAGGGTGACGAAGAGGGTAAATTCTCCTAACTAGACAGGTCTGGAAAAGATTGTAAGGAGATATTTGGTCTCTCGCTACCGTCGTCCCCTTCTCAGTTACCTATTATTATTATTCTTTAAATTATATTAGATTTTACGAGCCCCCCCTCCCTTATAAAGGAAGATAAACATCAGACAATATGTAACATCTAATGGAAGGAACAAAGCATGGGGTACAGTATATACACCCAATTGGTTTATTGCAATCAAATGAATAGATGGTGGATGATAGTATTGTCGATGGAATTAGTGTCTGCTGTATGTACTATGTGTCTCACAATTCAAGTGTGTTTCATCCTGGATGACAAACATATGTGGCATTGATTAGGTGAGTTCCCTTTTTCGTGGAACTTAGCTTTTCAGCCCCTGGCTGATAGTGAAGTGAGGTTAGTTCTCCGGTCTCCTGACGTTTCCCCAGGTAGGTCTTGAATGGTTCGGATTTGCCTTCTCTGTGCTCGACTCCGTATTCTGCTCTGAGTTTGGACTGTCGTGCAAGGCTCCACCATAGACTACTCAAAGATGGACGCTAACTCGCAATTTAGACACGTGGCTTCAGTGCTTTTAATGCGAGAATTCGCCGATATCTGGGTTAGACCTAGCGGTCTCAAGGGTTCCTGGGCAAGTGAAGAATGCCCGTGTTGGCGCACTTTTAGCGGGACATTTCCGCTTGGACACGTGATCTGTAGCGTGCATCATGTGACCTTAGCCTCGTTTAGACGCTCCAATCAATAATGTTAAAAGTCACGTGATGTTTTCCTAAGTGGCCTAAACTGGTTCTCCCCAAGTTTAAGCAGTCCTAAATTAAAACGGGTTTCTCGCTACCGAGGTCATTGGTCAACAATGACGTCGTATCTAAAAATAGCGAGGAGAAAATACCGAACGCTAGGAGATTTTCCCCAAGTGACAATTCCCGGGACTTTGCGAGCATGCATTGAGGATGAGAAAAAATGATGTCACGTAAATAATAAAAAAAATGAAGAGAAGATTGGGCAAGTTGTCACACAAGCCCCTCCTCAAGTTTGACGTTCCGTCCAACTCCTCTTGTCCTGTCTTCCTCTTCTTTTTCAGTTTCTCATATCTCCTCGGTTGCGTCCGGATGTCGCTCAAAAAATCTGCCCCTACATTGTTCTTCCCAGGTAAGTATTCTGGTTTTCTTCCTGGTTTTCTTTGGATGCCTACGTCTGCAGCAATGCTTCCCTAGGTCCTGTAACTGGTCTACCCTATGTGTTGAGGTTACCTGGTTACACTCTGAACAGGACTTCACATATCGAGCTATGTCTTCTGTGATGCCGGGCCAATAATAACGGGTGGCTATCCTTTGATTTGTGGCACCATTACCCAGGTGTTCACTCAAAGTAGCACCGTGCCCCCATTCCATAACTTTATTTCTATATATGGATGGCACCACAATCTGTCCATGACTTTTTAGCCCTCTGCCAGCTTTCCTGTGCAAGAGTCCATGTTCCATATAAAAGTCACCCTTTCTTCGAGGGTTATGTGAGTTTTTCAATTTGCCAAAGCAAGGCCCCAATGTGCTATCAGCTGCTTGAGCCCTTTTCATCTTATTCGGATGAATTTCTAACTTAGAGTCCCTCTCTATGCGTTTGGAGTCAGACCTGGTCTGGACGGCAGCCATAACCACAGGCTTTACTGGTTCTCCTAAAAAGACATATCTACGCCCTAACATCAGGGGGTAGAAAGGATCCTCTAAAACTGCAGCATTGATCTCCCCTTCCACATAGCGACAACTGACTTGAATCTTCGCTATGGGCAAATTTAAGGGTAATGCTCCCTTGAGTGGCCCCTGGATATCCACTGTTTCTGTGGTGAGTTGTTCGGGGTGCACCAGAGATGAAGAAACGACCGCGTCATAAGACAAACCTGTGTCATACATCCCGATGACTTGGTTGCCATTCACGGTCACTGTCTCCTGTATAGGTGGGTGATGGAGGCTATTCTGACTCACTGTCAGTTCCTTCCTGTCAACAGCCCTCACCTGCAAACATGCAACATGATGTGGAGGGTTTTTCCTTCTGCACTCGGCAGTATTGTGGTTGCTTAGTTTACACGTCTTACATCACTTTTCTCCCCGCCTCTGAGGCTGGAAAGCTGATCTCTGAGTAGTCTTGTAGTCTGGCTTGTCATGCTTTTTGAAGTGGTGGTAAGGTAGATTCATTTGGGGGTCCAAGTGTGTCTGAGGTGTCGGCCTCGATAATTCTTCCGGTTGGTTCCACCGGGATGGGTCATTCTCCGTTAGCGCTGCCTGATAACGTTCCGCCAACTGGACGATGGATTCTAAAGTGCTGGCCCCATTCTCTGTCATGTCGGAAGTCATGGTGTCCTTCAGTTGTTCAATAACGACCATCTCCTTCAGATCTTCCCAATCATGAGAAAAATTCCCTAGGGCACCCCACTTTTCCACGTACGAATCCAGTCTAGCAGCAAATTGAGCAAAGTTCTCTCCGACTTCCCAACTAGAGTTACGGAACCTCTTCCTATAGGCGTCAGCATGTAGCTCATAAAGTATCAGGAGTGCCTTTTTCAGAGAGTCATAGTCATCCTGTAAACCTGGAGGAAGCTTGCTATACACGTCATAAGCGGTTCCTCTAAGCCCTTGCGACAGTTTCAGGTTCCACTTGCTCTTCTCCAAACCAAACGTGGTGGCAAACTTCTCAAATTTGTCCAGATACATATCGATCGAGTCGGCTTGTTCCGAGAAAGCTTCAAATGGAAACGTCAAGGGTCCCAAGTTTGACATGTGTGAGGATTTTATTCTCGTATCCAAAAGATTCAAGTCCAGCATTAATAAAGCCAAGACTAGGACTTTTCCTGGCGCCGACATTGGTAGTGATCACGACATGGTATTGATGACGCTCAAGCTTAAACTCAAAAAGAACTATAATCAAAACAGATGTTCTCAGTTAAGATTCAATTTAGACAAATTGAAAGATCCAGAAATCGCGGGAATCTTTGAGGCAACTGTTGGAGGAAAATTCGCAGCTCTCAACTTTTTGGAGGATGATATCAACTCAATCACAGAGAACATGAAAGACGTGCTCATTGAATCAGCAACAGAAATACTTGGTAAAAGAAAGAAAATAAACAAACCATGGGTTACAGATGAAATTCTGAAGTTATGTGATACACGGCGAGAAATGAAAAAGGTTAAGAAAGAGGTTCCCGAAGCAGCATGGCAATACAGTATGGTGAATAAAAATATTAGAAAGAAAATGAAACAGGCCAAAGAAAAATGGGTAGCTGATCAATGTGAGTCCATTAATACGGGGCTAATAAAAGGTAACAGCAAGGCAGTTTTTGACACATTAAGAAGACTATCAAAACCCCAACAGCCCAGGGTAACTGTCATAGAAGATAGCAATGGGGCTCTGCTTAATGAAAAAACAGCTGTAATGAGAAGGTGGACAGAATATTGTAAAGAATTATATAACTGTAAACTTGACACTGACTTAGGAATATTAAACAACATTAAGTGCGAAAACAGAGAACTCGGAAATGCAGCAATACTACGGGAAGAAGTGGAAGAGGCTATATGTTCGAAGAAAGGAGGGAAGTCACCGGGTGTGGATAATATACCAGCAGAGCTCTTGAAATATGGAGGACCAGATATAGTAAAAATCATGACAACAATTTGCCAGAAGATATGGAGTACAAAAAAATGGCCAAAAGAATGGACGCAGTCATTAGTAATACCGCTTCCAAAGAAAGGAAATCTAAAAATGTGCAAGAACTACAGAACCATTAGCCTTATTAGTCATCCAAGTAAGGTGATGTTAAGGATACTTTTGAACAGAATAAAACAGAAATCAGAAGAAATCTTGTCAGAGGAACAGGCTGGCTTTAGACCAAAAAGAAGTACCTCAGAACAAATCTTCAATATTAGATTACTGATCGAAAAACATCTCCAGCATCAACATGATTTATACCATAACTTCATCGATTTCACAAAAGCCTTCGATCGAGTCTGGCATGAAGGTTTATGGCAAATAATGAGAAAATTCAATTTTGATACCAACATCATAGATATCATTGAAGCACTATACAAGGACGCAAGCAGTGCTGTTTTTGCAAGCAATGACATTGGAGAATTTTTCAAAACAACTGTAGGAGTTCGCCAGGGATGTATCCTGTCACCAGTGCTCTTTAACATTTATCTAGAACATATTATGCAGGAGGCTCTCTACGATTATAAATCAACCATATCGATTGGAGGCCGACCTCTGTGTAATCTACGTTTTGCTGATGATATTGATCTGATAGCTGGAACAGAATCAGAACTTCAAGACCTTACCTCTAGACTGGAGAAAGTAACAAGAACATATGGGATGGAAATTAATATAGAAAAAAGCAAGATATTGGTGAATAGCCATAAGAAACATGTTCCGACCAACATTACGTTAAATGGGCAAACGTTAGAAGAAGTTAACACCTTTAAATATCTCGGGTCCACTATATGTAGTGATGGAAGATCAAATAAAGAAATCAAGACAAGACTTGAGATGGCCTCAGCTGCCATGACAAGGTTGAATGTGATCTGGAAAAGTAACATCAGTTTTCCTGTGAAGATCAAATTATACAAATCACTTGTATTATCTATTCTCTTGTATGGGTGTGAGGGCTGGACACTCACTGCAGATACGGAGCGAAGGATTCAGGCTTTCGAGCATAAATGTTATAGAAGAATTTTGCGCATTTGCTATAAAGAGCACAAAACAAATGTCTATGTTAGAGAGAAGATAAACACCTATGCAGGCCATCAAGAACCACTTTTGTCAATAGTGAAACGTCGAAAGCTTGCCTGGTTTGGGCATGTAACTCGTCATGACTCCCTTTCGAAAACGATCCTCCAGGGAACAGTCGAAGGTAAACGGAGAAGAGGAAGGCAAAGAAAATCCTGGGCTGATAACATCAAAGAATGGGCAGGACACGGTTTCTCCACACTTGTACGCATTGCTGAGAATAGAGAGCAGTGGAGGACCCTGTCTGCTGATGCTTCCACCATGGCACCCCTACGACCCATGACGGGTTATGGGTTGAGATGATGATGAGGATGGCAAAGGTCCTATGCTCCCCATTTGCAAGGAGGGCATATTATCTGACCGTGGCGATAGGTTGCCTGAGGAGGTAGATGCTGTCGCACCGGCTACCGGTTCAACTCTTTGAGCCTGTCCCTGCATCTCTAACTGCTTCATCTTCAGTGCATGCTCGCGTTCATCTCTCTCGCTTCTTTCCCTAGCGTCTACAGCTTTTATCCTCTCATCTATTTCTGCTAACTTTATTCGCTCTTCTCTTTCAGCTTTCGCTGTTTCTCGAGCGTAATACTTATCAGTCTCGACACTGACATAATTTGCAAGGTCCACCCCACTATAACCTAGATCTCGACCGGCCTCCCCTAGTGCTGCCTTAAGCTTAACTATTTCAGCCATCTTTTGCTGTTATAGTCCACACTGAGTAAGCTAGTGCTACCTTCCAATAGTATTTCTAACAACAAGTAAATACTAATTATTTATCAGACTGCTGTAGAATGAAATTACTACAGTTATGGAGACCCGTCTATCTGGCTAGACTTAAGGTCTGTAATTCAATGAAATACAAAATCATGAACTAACTTAATTAAACACAACATATATAAAGGGATTCACCAATCAATGCCTGAAATTCTAGAAAAAATGTTTTCTGTCTTTCTAGAGCTCACTGTGTGAAAATACATGTGTTAAAATGGTATACTGTAATGACTGAATGAATGATACTATCCCAGAGGTATGATAAAATACCTAAGTTCAATTCACGGACTGAGACCCCAGTGTCACGTAGCGTTTAAAGGATAAGAGAATTATTTAGAGGAAATAATAGATCTGAATGTGGAAGATTTGGCTCAAGGAATTCCTGCTGGGTTTTCCCACTTCCGAAGGGTGACGAAGAGGGTAAATTCTCCTAACTAGACAGGTCTGGAAAAGATTGTAAGGAGATATTTGGTCTCTCGCTACCGTCGTCCCCTTCTCAGTTACCTATTATTATTATTCTTTAAATTATATTAGATTTTACGAGCCCCCCCCTCCCTTATAAAGGAAGATAAACATCAGACAATATGTAACATCTAATGGAAGGAACAAAGCATGGGGTACAGTATATACACCCAATTGGTTTATTGCAATCAAATGAATAGATGGTGGATGATAGTATTGTCGATGGAATTAGTGTCTGCTGTATGTACTATGTGTCTCACAATTCAAGTGTGTTTCATCCTGGATGACAAACATATGTGGCATTGATTAGGTGAGTTCCCTTTTTCGTGGAACTTAGCTTTTCAGCCCCTGGCTGGTAGTGAAGTGAGGTTAGTTCTCCGGTCTTCTGACGTTTCCCCAGGTAGGTCTTGAATGGTTCGGATTTGCCTTCTCTGTGCTCGACTCCGTATTCTGCTCTGAGATTGGACTGTCGTGCAAGGCTCCACCATAGACTACTCAAAGATGGACGCTAACCCGCAATTTAGACACGTGGCTTCAGTGCTTTTAATGCGAGAATTCGCCGATATCTGGGTTAGACCTAGCGGTCTCAAGGGTTCCTGGGCAAGTGAAGAATGCCCGTGTTGGCGCACTTTTAGCGGGACATTTCCGCTTGGACACGTGATCCGTAGCGTGCATCATGTGACCTTAGCCTCGTTTAGACGCTCCAATCAATAATGTTAAAAGTCACGTGATGTTTTCCTAAGTGGCCTAAACTGGTTCTCCCCAAGTTTAAGCAGTCCTAAATTAAAACGGGTTTCTCGCTACCGAGGTCATTGGTCAACAATGACGTCGTATCTAAAAATAGCGAGGAGAAAATACCGAACGCTAGGAGATTTTCCGCAAGTGACAATTCCCGGGACTTTGCGATCATGCATTGAGGATGAGAAAAAATGATGTCACGTAAATAATAAAAAAAATGAAGAGAAGATTGGGCAAGTTGTCACACCCACTGAACCTCCATTCCTAACAGCATTAGTTGCTGATCCATCTGTATAGGCATGTATCCATGATTGATCGGGATAGCTTTCTTGGATCATACTCAATGTAGCAGTTCGTTTTTGCAGATCATTATACTCACATCCACTTGTGAGACCACTGACTGATGTATTAATTTGGAGGGCACTGCTGGTCTGCTCCCATGGTACAGGGTATAGGGTGGGCTTCAGTGGTGTTGTCTTCATGGATAGGTCTTCTTGATACTGTCTTTTAAGTCTTTTTCCCCGATGCACAAAGCTGCTACGCTTTAGACGTCCCAATGCCAGATCATCTAGTCTTGCCTTCATTGGGTGCGTTGGCATATTTGTACTTTTCCATCTGGATCATGGTTTTTGTGTCTCTTCTATGGGACAATGTCTGTAATCCAGCAACCTTCTGCATCTCTGATATTGGTGTAGTTTTCATGGCTCCTGTAATGAGCCTGAGAGCTTGATTTTGCACCTTGTCCAAAGACTGCAGATGTGAGTTAGCAGCTGATGACCATGCTGCTGAGCTAAACTCTAAGTGTGGTCTTATTACTCCATTATAAATCTTCTTTAGATTTCATTCATTTGCTCCCCAGTTGGTACCTGCTAATTTTCTGAGTATGCCTAGTCGTCTTCGGGCCTTTCCCTCTGCATTTTCAATATGCTTATTCCATGTAAGCCTTTGGTCAAATGTCACCCCAAGTTAGGTGGGGTAGCTTTCTTCCTTGATCACGGTTGTCCCTAGGTGTATGTTAGCTGCTTTGTCCTTGGGGGCGAGGGAGAACAGTGTTGTGGAGGTTTTGTCTGTGTTTATTGTGATAAGCCATTTCTCTGCCCATGACACTAGCATGTCTGCTGCCCGCTGCATTCTATAATTTGCTGTGGTGACGTTTTCATCAGTGCACCAGAGTACTAGGTCATCTGCATATAAGGCAGCTTTCACTCCTGCGGGGAGATCTTTCACCAGGTCATTGATGTAAACAAGGAAGAGTGTTGGGGAAATTACTCCTCCTTGAGGTACCGCCTGATAGAGCAACACTTTTCTGCTCTGCAGACCGTCAAGAGTGACTCTAGTTCTCCTGTTATGCAAGTATGACTGGATCCATTTCATCATGTTGCCTTGGATTCCACTTCTCCTAAGTTTTGCAATAAGGCCATCTTTCCACACCTTGTCAAAGGCCTGCTTGAAGTCGACCCAGATCGTTAGGACCTTTTTCTTCTCCTGGAAGGCATCTTCTATTGCTTGAGACAAGTAAGCAACTTGGTCTTCTATACTGTAGCATTCTCTAAATCCAGCTTGTTCCGGCACCAGGATCTGCTCAGACTCTAAATACCATTTCAAACTGTGGTTGACTATTCGCTCCATAGTCTTCCCAACACAGCTTGTGAGACTGATTGGCCGGTAACTTGCAGCCTCGGTCTTACATTTCCCTTTCTTTAGTATGGGTATTGTGATGGCTTCTCTCCATACTTGGGGTACCGTTCCTTTCAACCAGCTGTGGTTGAATATCTCAAGCAGTTTTGTCTTTGCTGCTGAGCTCAGATTTACTAGCATTTTGTTGCTGATTTTGTCTGGGCCGGGTGACTTTTGAAACTTAAGCTTGGAAATAGCATTCTGTAGTTCTCCTAGTGTGATGGGTTCCCTCATTGGGGCAGGAGTATCTGTCTGTCCCATGGTTGCCAGTATTTCTTTTCTTATCTCTCTCTGATGGTCTATGTTAATGGGTAAGTTGCTTTCTGAACTGTATCTTCTAGCAAACAAGTCTGCAGCTTGTTTTCCTCTGAAAAGTTTGCCACCTTCATCCAATGTGATAGTCTGCCTTGGTGAGGAATGCTCTTCATTTAGAGACTTGACTAATCTCCAAAGTTTCCTGCCATCTTTCTCAAGGTTCAGCGATGCCGTTTTAGTTCTCCAGCTTTTCCGTTTTTCTTCTAGCTTTGTTCTCTGAAACTCTGCTACAGCCTTTTTCCATTTGTTGTGAGTTTCAAGTGAAGGCTGAGACTCTGCGTCCTTTCTAGCCCTGTCCATAGCTTCCTGACATTCTTGGAGTGTGCTGGACCAGTATGGTATGTAGTTACGCCGTCATCCTTTGGGAATGGTTTCTTTTGTAGTATGCATCTGTTGAAGTCTTTTACCACTTCATTAATGTCTCTGTTCTGTACCTTGAGGGTAGACAGCAGCGTGTTCACCTGATGCCTGAATAAACCCCAGTTGGCTTTTTTGTAGTTCCATCTTGTAATGGCTGGGCCTGTACTGAGAGTTGCACTCTGGACAGTAAGAAAGATTGGGCGATGGTCGCTGTTAAGTGAGGATTTCAGATTGTAGCTACTAGGGTAGTGAGAGCTATATTTAACGTTGCGCATTTTGGTTTTATATGTTATTGGGTTTTCGCGGTTCAGGGTTTTGAACGCAAAGAAAATAGGTCACCTAGATTTTAGGATGACGTTTTCACGTTGTTAAGCTACGACGTGACGACCTTGTAATTGTCCCTTTTTTTGTATTGATAGCGATCCTTGACGGACGCGGTTTTGTGAGAAGTCTCCCATTGTGATGGTAATGGTATAAAGGAATTTATTATAAGGCACGAGGGTCTGCCTAGGATTAATGGATATGATTTACGTCTCAGTTGATGAAGGGAAATGTAATTCAATTCGAGGATAATGTACAGGGAGCAATTTTAATGAAGAATTATCCATAATTCATATTGATCGCCAAAGTTGGATTATTCGTTACCGGATTGTCGGAATAAGCAATCACGTGTAAATAATCTGACGATAGGACGACTACGAAGAGGTAAACTCAGGAGACGTATTGTTTGATGTATTTTATTGACTCACCATGAATTGTCTTATTGAGATTTGTATGCCGTGAATAAATGTGATTTGTGGACTCTCAACTTAGCGGATTTTCTCAAGTACAATGCTTTGTTGAACATTGCCAGTGTTTTGGCCCATGCTTTCGTTGTATACATCTAAGCACGATCTTCGCTCAAAAAAAAAAAAAAAAAAAAAAAAAAAAAAAAAAAAAAAAGAGAAAAAAAAAAAAAATAAAAAAAAAAAAAAAAAAAAGGGGGGGTCTACCACACGTAGATATATCACGTGATCAGAGAATCATGTATTTTAATGATAAACAAGCCTCAACCAGAACTTACGAAAAGACAAATAGATTTTGTTACCGAAGTCAAACTGCTAACCGAAGCCTACATTGAAACCTACTAAAACTACGGTAACAAAAGTTGGCGGCCATAGCGGGGATCGAAAAATTTTTTTTTCTTATTGAGGCTAAACAAGTGGATTGTGACAAAAGGACAGTTATTTCTAGTATCACTACGAAATATTTATAATCATGAATCACTCATGTGACCTACAAACTGTGACGCACTACGCATAACGACCCAAGGGCAACTACGTCATCAAATTATGTGCAAGAGGAACGGCAGAAATCAAGATATTCTACAAGAATGCCTAACGACAAATTAAGAACATTACTGTATTCGAAACAAAGCCTGTACTCTCAAACATTCAATAACAACTGCAAGAAAGAACTATCTTCGCCGTTGGCGTATGCTAACACTGTCCGGGGGAAACTATCAAACTTGTAAAGCTAAGTACACGTTTGTGCAATGATAGCAAACTGTGGTCCACTTTCCTTCGTTGGCATATTTCATTCATTTATGTTATATATATATATATCTATGTAATCTATGTTTGTAATGTTAAGCGGGCATTCGGTTGGTGGCAATCAGGATTGATTGTTATGTCGCCTTGGCAGACCACAAACAATTCTGATGGTTCTCATTAGGGATCATTGAATTTTTTCAATTTGCTATGGGATACCCTCTAACATAATTTGAGGAACGTTATGCTCGTTGTTGCAAAAATTCGATATTACGTGTTAGGTGTGTAGTTCTGTTAAATCTGGTGTAATTCTTTTGTAATAAGTTGCATGTATATTCATTTTCGTCTACTGTTTGTAATCTTTCATGTTTTTCTCAATCTTACTTTCGATTATTTGATAATTGTACATATTCGTCAGTTATAGAGTCCTGTGACGTCATTATTTTCTGTGTTCGTATTTTTTTTTGTACTTTGACCTAGATTTTGGTTTAATTCTCATACCACTTCCGTTCTTAATTTAGTTCGTGAAATCATTTTTTTTATATCTGCATTCGTCAATTGTGATGTGCTAATGTTTGTGAAACTTTAGTTAATTGTTTCTGTGACACATATTAATTAATTATTGATGTTAGGATAATAATAACTTAATTTTATTATAGAAGAATAAGAATATAATAATATTTGAAGTAATTTGGTTAATTTTAAATTAAAAAGTGACTTGATGGAATAACTGCTAGCATTTGCAGTGATAGTCCAAGCCACTATTATTTGTCCTTGATGACTAGGGCATGATGATGTTATATATTGAGATATAACTTTAAAAATATATTTTGTCTTGAATATAGCAGACAAGTTAGAGATTACTTAGTACACTTTACTAAGCATAGTAATACATTGGCTACTGGGTACATAGGTGAATAACTTAATACACTATATTGCTACTTAAAACATAGTGTGGATTAACTACATAGATTATTGACTTAGGGAGTCACTTATATATTTATCATGCTTACTTTAGAGGATTTTGTGAGGATGGGACAAATGATATGTACTATGGAGGGTATCAGTTTAAAATCATATGCCTTGGGACAGACGGCTATTAGAAATTTAATGGCATTAGGAAATAACATGCCTAATGATGAGGAATTGGAGACTGAAGTAAAACGTATTGAGGATTTAGAAGAAACTAAAAGGATATTTGCATCCGAGGAGCATAATATGCAACCAGATTCGGTAGTTGTACAGAATAATTTACGAGATGTGGAGAATGTTGATGAAGAGAGTGTTGATATTGAATTAAATAAGGGTGATACTGCTTTAAGAGCAGCTTGTTACACAGACCAGGCCATTCAATGTGATTTGATTCTGACTGATGATATGCAGTTGGGATCCATGTATGATGATAGGGATCAATATACACGGTTCTGTCAACATGGGGGCAGTAAGTCAAAGATTGAAATAGAAAAAGGGGCAAATGGGAGGATGTTGGTTAATAATAATAATATAATGGAAGAAGGGTGGTATTGGAAGGAAAATAAGTTGTTGAGAATCATTGATGATAGGGAGAGATTGATTGATGAGTTATATGAGGAGGTGAAAGTATTAAAATCCCAGGCAGTTGTGGATGGATCTAATTTTCGATCATTAAAAGTTGATTTTTCAAAGTGTAAGGAGTCATTAGATACTACCTTGAGGGAGAATACAGCTTTGAACTCTGAGGTTCTGGTACTGCAACATAACATTGCTGCATGTCAGAATAAAATTTCCAAAATCAGTGATGACTGTTCTGATAAAGTTACTGCTATTAATGATAAGTTTTGTAAAGCAAAAGAGGCTTTGGAGGCCAGAATTCAGGCACAGGCTGCCCAAATTCTGGGTCTTAACGCTCAAGTCGCTCTGCTACAGCCACATACGATGGAAGCCCATAAAAAGAGATTTATAAAAATGGCAAGAAAAATAAAAGCCATAAGGAAGAAAGAATTAGAGGATGAAGTGAATTTATTGAAACGTAAATATCTCGAACTAGAAAAGACAACGCAACAGCAGATCGATGAATTTTCAACTAAATTGAATTCACTTAAGTCTTCATGTGATAGTGAGAAGAAGATAACGACTAATTTAGATAAGTTAAATAAGAAGCAGAAGCAGGAGATTGCATTCCTGACTTCCGAAGGTAATAAATTAAGGAAAAGAGTTGATGGTCTGCTAGACGTCGCGTTAAGCAAGAAGATATTGCTGGACAACAGACATAATAACTCTATTGTACGACATGCCTCAAGTACAAAGTATGATACTAAAGTGTCTACATATCCAGAGAAGATTAGTAAATCATTTCGAGGCAAGTACACCTTCCCTCGACAAAATACTGCCAATTCAGATAACAAATCATGGCGACATGATCAGATTGATACTGATCTCAAGAAAACTGTCGAAGTGGTCAACAATAATGAGGACTTTACTAAAAAGAGAAATAATGTTAGGGTTAAGATGAACTTACATAATAAAATTAAGACACATAAGTCTGTCGGCAAAGTTTTTACTTTGCACAGCCAGGAGATGTCTACGACATGCAAGAACCCTCCTACCTTATATACTAACAAGTATCATCCTAGGTTCAGTCAGGATGATACATCATCCAACAATAATAAGACTATGTATATGAAAAAAAGAAAGGTCAATTCTTGTATGACTAGAAATACTTATCTTCATTGTTCACAGTTTCGTGACAATGAGACTACATATATTGGGACAGGTGCACACTCTCGCACCATTCTAGTGCGTAATCTGCCACAAGGTACTACATGGCAGGCACTTGGAAATTTCTTCAATTATACAGCAAACGTTAAGTTTGTTCGTCTTCTGCCATCATTCCATGGTCAGAATAGTGAGGCATTGGTTACATTCTGTAACAATAGGGATGCTCGTATGGTTGTCGAGCGTGACAATGGTGTATGTTTTCATCACCATTCTCTCCATTTACAGATGGTGACTAATTCTGCTTCGCGCAGATATTAGCCTATTGACACTTGGTGTTCTCATCTCATTCTTTGATGACAGCATATGCAGTCATCGTCTGTCTTCTTTCCTAGTAATCTATTTCTACATAGTTGGATTAGTGTGAACTTTTCTTTTATATAATATTTTGTGATCTTGTCTACAATGACACTTTGTCTTTTTGTCTGCATGTTATGTTTCGCATGCCTATGTTAGACAGTAATGTTGATGACTGTTCTACTCATGTTCAGCAAATGCAGCATGAGCTATTGTCTTGTCTTGTCATTTTTGAAGAAGGATATGCCTATGAATAACACGTGGACTGCTACTTGCAATACAACTTTCATTAAATTGTTAGGAAAATTTTATTAAACCTCCTATTTTGAGGTTAACCAATTTTACCAGGTTTTCTACTTTTCATCAGATGCAGGCAATTTACGCTCGAGTATTGGTCTCCTTTATGACCGAATTTTACGTGTGAAACGATTTCATGATCGAGCAATATGACGAATTTACAATTCCGAATATCGAGGTCTCCTGGGATGTCACACGTCTAGGGATGATCTCCAAATTCTTATCTGTGGTGACATTAGTACAATCTACTGATGGTTAACTGTCAATTACGCTATCAAGTCTATCGAATCCAGAGTACGTTTGAGACGAGTCAAGTCTACAAAAAGGTGATAGCAGATACTTTGTTACGGAATCCAGTGTCACCAAACGATACAGATGAATAAGTCAATGAATTCAAGAGAAACTGAAACTGACTGAACTATATTAGAGATACTGCAATTCAGGAGCGGATAATGAACGAACATATCGAGTCAGCCACAAACGAAGATGATGTCTCAAAGAAATACAGTCTACGCATGATTTACAATGTTGACATTTCGCTATAGATGATCACGTTACAGTAGCGACGTTGCTGGAATTTTCGCGGACTTTGGTTAGTGTCCTTACATAATACAGAATACGAAAAACATTATTCAAGTAAAAAAATACAATTCGGAGACAGTGTTCTTTCAAATTTGATGGTGTAACATATGATAAACGACTTACAAAGATATTTTCAACTACTTTCGTCGGGAATAAGGAGCAAGTATGACTACCTAATTTATGACAGATGGAACTTGCAAAATACGGACAGCGTATTCATTGTGCTTTCAAGGACTTATAATAAAGAAATAAACTGAAATAAAAAGAAAATAACATTTATACATAGCATATCACACACTTTAATAATATGAAATTTTGAATTGTTCCGTTAGCATATTATTAATATATATTATAGTAGATATTATATTTTAACAAGAATAGATTAATCTAATTAATTCTACGTACCTATTCTTTCTTTACACACACAGACGCTACTCTATTCGATTAGCTTACTAGTACTTTTCTTTTCACACATTCTTCCCTTGTATTAATTTTGTTTGTTTCTATTTACCTGTTTTGTGTATATATATTAAGCTATACTTAGTCTATAATACATTACACACTACATTTAGTTAATCTTATAGTTTATTAGTTTAGATTATAATATTCACATATATGATTCTTAGTTTACACTCTTAATATATTAATTTAGTTAGAGACATAATAATAGATTTGTTAGTAGACACGCTGACAGTTGACATCTTTATTTAATTTGACATTTTTTTTAGTGACATGAACTAAGTTGACTACAACCTTTGACCATATTATGTGATGCGTAGGCCGATAATCTCGTACATTTTTTAGTTTTGGGATGAGAATGAAAAAAAAACAAAATCTATGAGATAGATTTTTTTTACCCCGTCGACCAGGGGGATGTTAAGTGAGGATTTCAGATTGTAGCTACTAGGGTAGTGAGAGCTATATTTAACGTTGCGCATTTTGGTTTTATATGTTATTGGGTTTTCGCGGTTCAGGGTTTTGAACGCAAAGAAAATAGGTCACCTAGATTTTAGGATGACGTTTTCACGTTGTTAAGCTACGACGTGACGACCTTGTAATTGTACCCTTTTTTGTATTGATAGCGATCCTTGACGGACGCGGTTTTGTGAGAAGTCTCCTATTGTGATGATAATGGTATAAAGGAATTTATTATAAGGCACGAGGGTCTGCCTAGGATTAATGGATATGATTTACGTCTCAGTTGATGAAGGGAAATGTAATTCAATTCGAGGATAATGTACAGGGAGCAATTTTAATGAAGAATTATCCATAATTCATATTGATCGCCGAAGTTGGATTATTCGTTACCGGATTGTCGGAATAAGCAATCACGTGTAAATAATCTGACGATAGGACGACTACGAAGAGGTAAACTCAGGAGACGTATTGTTTGATGTATTTTATTGACTCACCATGAATTGTCTTATTGAGATTTGTATGCCGTGAATAAATGTGATTTGTGGACTCTCAACTTAGCGGATTTTCTCAAGTACAATGCTTTGTTGAACATTGCCAGTGTTTTGGCCCATGCTTTCGTTGTATACATCTAAGCACGATATTTGCTCTACCACACGTAGATATATCACGTGATCAGAGAATCATGTATTTTAATGATAAACAAGCCTCAACCAGAACTTACGAAAAGACAAATAGATTTTGTTACCGAAGTCAAACTGCTAACCGAAGCCTACATTGAAACCTACTAAAACTACGGTAACAGTCGCTTCCCCCTAGTTGGTCTCCTACTTCTCTACTAATAGATCCAGCTATATCTGGTGTGGAGAAGGCAAGATCTGGTGTTGAAGTTGTGTGCCATCATCTGGAGTAGAAGGTAGGAGTATCTGTGGCATTATTGACTAGGATTAGGGAGTGATCATCTTGCCATGTTTCAACCTCTTCACCTCTGTGATCTAGATGGTTATACCCCCAGCTCTGGGAGTGGCTATTAAAGTCTCCAACTGCTATAAAGTTGGTGGCTGGTACTTGTATAGAGCTGAGACTCAGGGGTTTGTTGTTCGGACAGTAATAGTTCAGGAGTTCTATTTCTATCTTGTCTACCTTTATCTGCAACAGCTGATATTCTGCTCCATCCATGTAGGTTTTCCTTTCGTGTGCATGAATGTTATTCCTTACAAGAGTAAGTACTCCTCCTTTTCGTCTATCTTGTCTGTCGGATCTGAAGCATTGATATCCCCTTATTTTAAAGGTTTGGTCTGCTTTCAAGTGAGTCTCTTGGATACAGCAAACACTGACTTGTTTCTCATACAAGATGTTTTCCAGCTCTGTCTTTTTGCTGTATCCAGCCTGCTTGCTGTTCACTCCCTCTGCATTCCAGTGCATCATGACAAGTGGCACTCTGGGTTTCTCTTTTTCTGTTTTGTTTCGGTCAGCAGTTCTCCTCCGCCGTCTGCTGATACCACAAGATGGTCTAGAGGGTCCTCCAGTAGCTGAGGGTGGGCTCTGTCGAGGCTCAGAGCCCGGCACTGCACCTGCCTGGTGGAGCTCCACAGGGCAAGCACCAGTACGAGATTTATTTGACGGTGTACTCATCCATAAAAAAAAAAAGCGAGTTGCATGATACTGTGGTTTCCGGTGCGCCTTCTGGCCCAGTATCTATGACTTTAGCACCTCTTCAATGGGAGAGTGGGCTCATCCCTAATCTGTTTATGTTCCCAGTAGTAGACTATTCGCAAGCAGCCTGGGGGTGTCACTGCTCTGCGGGGACCTTGTTTACCGAGGCGGCGTCCGAGCTCGTATGGTGAAAATATGGTTGCGTTATCTTCAAAATAGACCTGTCTTTCCCGTGGCTTTTCTGCCATCCTGCAACTTTGAGTTAGGGAGTTCTGAGCTCCAGTCTCTTTCCCAGGTATTTTATCCTGGCCTGGCATGCATACAGAGGACCCCACTTCTGGTTCTAAGTTAGCAGTTGGGGATAGGTGGGGTGGCACACTGTGCATTCCCCGTCATCCAGGGGGGCTCTCCAACCATGCAGAGCTTGCACAATGCTGCGCTCTGGTTCTGGGCTCTCCCAAGAAATCCTCACGTCCTGCACAGAGCCACTACCAGATACCCACCACCTGCCAACCCTCCATTGTAGAAATCCCCTGCATGCGGCCATCCAGTCAAGAGCCAGTATTAAGTCTGGTGCCCAAGTGATCCCCTCAAGCTCAGTGTGCAATGCTGGGTTCTCATCATGCTGCAACACAGGGGGGATTGTGATGCTCAGCCATCTCTCTCAACTCTGCACCGATAAGTGACATCGGGGACTTAACTGTGCCTCAGTACTGGGAGGCCCCGTTTCCGGGTACACCACACACAGCCAATTGAGGCAACGGTCATCGTGGGCGTGTCTTCAGTGGGGAAGTTGTGGAGTCTTCCTGTCCATGTTCTTGTACATCCTAACACTGCCCGCAAGACATCGGAGGTGTGGAGAGTGGCCTTCTCTGCTTTTTTGAGCCAGGGTGGGCTCCCCGGGCAAGTCTCGATGGGGATCGAGACGTGTCCATGCGCCAGTGGGCCCAGCATCGGCCGCATCTGATGGAGGACTTGCTCTGCCAGGTTTGAGTTAGTAAATTCCAACTTTGTCATCTTCATGGCAATGTGATGCTGGGGTGCCTGTGGATTTCCTACCGCCCCGGGTACAAGCCAGAAGTGTACTGTGCCAGCTCTGGGGGAGATAAAGGGGGTGTTTCTGCATCTCCTTGTGATACGTAGCCAAGGTAGGGCTCACAGTGCTCTTTCCCCGCTACCAAATTGCCTGCTGGTTACGCCGAGTTCTCCGAGGCTCTAGGCATGTGACAAAGAGTTGAAGGCAATAGGATCATCACGTCCTGAGTCTCTGTGCCTGTACGATGGGTTCCGATCTTCAGGGAGCAGTCCACACTCGTTCCCACTCCTAAGACTTGTTCAGTATCCATCTGGCTCCTTCCCACCCACAGAGGGCGTGTACGATGTAGTGCACCGGTTTTATTATCGAGGTTTGCTCCTCTAGATCCGTTGTGTTTAGCCTGAGGATTCGCACCCTCAGTTACCAGGACTACCTCGAGGAGGGTGTGGCTCTTCACCACGCACAACGATCTTGGGGTATGAGAGGTTTTGCTAGGCCAAGAGACTAACACCACAATGGTCGCTCCTTTCATGAACAAGAATTCACTAGGCCTAGGGTGAAGCAAGGGGGGAAACCCACTACCCACAACACCAGCACATCATACCCCCTGTCTGTAAAAGACTTTGCCCCGCATCTGTACCAAATCTCATATTGATTGATTTAAACATAAGTTGTAAGAAATTTATTAACGTAAAATTAAATTCTTAGAAATTCATTGTTTCCTTCATATGAAAAGCAAAATTTCTTAAGAAAATAGAATTTAAAAAATAAACACTTACCTTCTTAGAATGTGTTCTGACAAATAATTTTGACACTTAGATTCAGGAGAACATAAATTATCAGAACACAGAGTAATCCCAATTTTCACTTTTGTCTACTCAAAATGCACGGACGCTCCACCCCTTAAAGACATCAATAATACAAAAGCATCCTTATGTTATAAATATTTTGCATACCTTAAAATCTGTTTCTGGCTTTATTTCTGCAAACAGACCTGCAACATTAGCTTCCATATTGCTTCCAACCTGAAAGCAATGAATGCAGAAGGTGTTTTCTTGAGACTATAAAGATGTACTACATATATTTACATAACACTTGAATACCATAAATGCCAAGCAATAAAGGTAAAGGATCCTGTTATCCTGTTATTGAGGCATTTTGGGAATACGGTGTTAGAACCGTATTTTCTTGACCATCAGCACACTAGGGGTGATGTGGTGAGCATCATGCCGGCCACCTTAACCTTCCCAGAGTTGTTCTGGAACCCAATTCATGAGGCTGGAGTGACCCCGGAGCCGTTTGCGGTCTAAAAATATCCCACCTCAACTGGGGACTGAGCCATGTACCACTGAGTTAGGAAGCCAGTGCACTAACCACTGTACTACCGTGGCTCCCCAAGCAATAATCATTGTGAAATGATGGGGCCTAATGCAGCTGCATTAGCCATAAACTGGCATGTTATACACATATGCCTTTTATTCAATAAATAACTCATCACTTTCCATGTCTTCCTTGTGCTGGTCTGTTTAGACACCTGTGCTGGAGCAGAACTGATTTAGGGTTATCACTTACAGATCCTGAAATTCACCTGTTTAATCTAGTCAAGGGGTTGGAAACCAATTAATCACGATTTATCCATAGACCACAGGTGATGATTTGGTAGATCTTTATGTGATGAAGGGAAAAGAAAGAATGCAAGGATTATCCTATTTAATATTTTCCCTGTCACTGACAGTTACATTATTCCTTTGAAATTTGTGAGCTCTCATAAATCTTTCTTCTTGGGCAACTTGGTCAGACAGCAATCTGCCATTTTTCTGGAATTTCTTCTCCCTCCCAGTAATAAGCATAATATCACTGCAGAGGTGGGACTCAACAACGCAACAATAGAGAATGCAGTCAGCGACCGATAGCTTGACTGCTTGCGTCAGGGTCAGCAAACCAGAGCTGACCAAGACCCTACTCCACCTCCAAGTGGTGGTCCTGGAAACAGGCAGCATCACTGCAGTCTGACTGAGAAAGTAGGGATCAAAGAGGAGAGGCTAACCCGGTCCCAAAAAAAAATGCTGTGTGGAAGTTGGATGTGTCGGCCGAAAGGCGCAAATATTGCAGCTTTGCTGTAAACGAGCACAAAGCAACCAACGTCCTTTTCTGGATGAATGAGGAAGAAGAAGAAGACTGCAGAGGTGACAATATATGGTTGGGTGGCTGCTGCTGGAAAGCCATCTGGACCAGCATCTTTTCCATCTTTTTAGAAGCGCCATGACTTTATTTATTTCTCACTTATTTGGTATAGAAGCTAGATGATGGCCAGGTAGCACATGATGCTCCTTTAACAAACAAGGTGGTTCCACAGAGACCTCTTTAACATTGTTCTCTTTTCTACAAAAGCCCTCTTTGATCTTAATTGTACAGCAACAAACAAAAAACAAGGTGGGTTTTCCCTTGCCTTTCATTGGTTTTCTGTGTGGCAAGAATCTCCATACATGTTTGACCAAAAAAGTCTAACCTGAATGGCAGTGTAAAGGTGAGATGATAAGGCACCACAACTTTGAAGGCTATTAAGTGATAAAGCTTTAAAGATGTTTTATATAGGCTTCGTTTACAATGATGACCTGCTAACCTTCAATATTTGATAAGTAAAATTAACACACGCACAAAAACAGCAAACAAACAACAGCAACTTAATTTCTGCTATTTTTCTACAATTATTTTTGAGAAATTTGTTTTAATATTATTTGGTGATTGGTCATAAAACAGTTTGTTGCAAGTTACAACCTTTAACTGCTAACTACACATAACTAAGCTAGAATTTCAGCTTAACAAATTCCCACTACAGACCACCATAAATTCTGAAAAAGCCTCACTTGAACCTGTCCAAAATAATATATTTACACATCCAGCATGTTGCAACACATAACTTACATCTCTGAAATTTCACATGCCAAAGATCCTTAAACACAACAATATCATTAAGGGGAGGAGCTACACAGAAATGCTATTTTTGTTATTAATCATATGATTTCAACATTTCAACTAAAATGCACAGACTTAACCTACATCAACCATAGATATGTACAATAAAGAGTTTGATGGTAATGCATCATTGGTTGCCATGGGAATGGTGGCCATATTGAATTCTTTTGTTCTGTTTCAAATTGCTTAGGCTTTTTTATTTATTAAGCTATGAGTAGTAAATTGTAATAGAAAGTTTTTAGTGTATTATAAAACTTTTGTCAGATTGGATTTTTGATAACTTTAGTAGATCAAAAGTTACAGGGCTGTGAATCTAGTGTCTAAAAATAGTAACAAAGTTTGCTAAATTTTATATTCATTTTTTTTCAATAAATCAAAAGTTTTATGAGATTTCAAAAAATCGATCTGACAAAAGTTTTAAAATGTTATGGGCAGTATATGAGTCAAATCTCAATGTAATTAATTAATAAATGTGCAAGTTATAAGAAATTTATAAAAAGAAAAATAGATTTTGACAAAATCTAATTTTTCTCTATAATGAAACTATAACTGTAGAAATATTTAATATTATCTTAAAAAAAAAGAGTGAAAGAGTTTGTTCTGAGGTGTTTAGGTGTCTATAGAACCAAATTGATTAAACCTCAAAAGTGGAATTTTCCTTTATTAATGAGTCTCAAGATGTATCAATGTTGTGTCGGGTTATGCGTCTTCTGTTTCCTTATATGGAATTACATGGCAAACACGCTAACCTGGAAATTATAAATTTCAGCTGTAACATTTGCATTTCCGAAGTAACCTGCTTACATTAATGTATATATATGGACAAATCCAACGATATAGAGTATGTAGTGGTGTAAGCTTGGTTGCTATGGAAGAAAGCAGGTTGAATTAGACATATTTTCTTGAGCTTGAGAAAATCTCTTTATACAATACCTTTTTAAAAGTAAAAAAAAAACATTGTTAGAATGCATTTTGACAATTAAATCTGTTATAGTTAGATTCAGGAGATGCTAAAGTATCAGAAAATGAACTAATTCCAAATTCCTAATTTTTTTCGATTTTGATCTACAAATGCCTCTCGCTACTCTGCTTAAAGCTATTTTATAAACATTTTACATACCTTAAAGTCTGTTTCCTGCTTTATTTCTGCAAATAGACCTGTGACTTTAGCTTCCATATTTCTTTCAAGCTGAAAGCAATGAATGAGCATATGATAGGTTCATTTTAAGACTTTTAAGATATACTACACATTTTTACTCTTAGTCTTACTTAGTCGTTCCCCTTCTACCGTTAGGTGTAGAGGTTTGGAAGAGAGAGCGCCAGACTATCCTATCGGCTGTCTTCCTCCTGGCCTGGTTCCATTCTAGTCCTCGGTCTTTCAAAGATTGTCTAATGTTGTCCTCCCAGCGGACTCTGGGTCATCCTGGGGGTCTGGATCCTTGGCTTTTTGTTTCCCATGCTTGTCGTGGTAGCCGATCTTCTCCCATTCTGCAGACATGGCCAAACCATCTTAATTGGGACTGTTCTACTTGGGTCTGCAGGGGGTGGCATTTTAGGCCTTGACGTATCATCTGGTTGCGGACCATGTCTCTTCTTGTTACTTCAACCACCTTCCTCAGATATCTCATTTCTGAGGTTTGGATCTGGCTTTTGTGGGTTGTAATCATTGCCCATGACTCGCATCCATATGTCAAGACTGGGACAGAGGTGGAGCAGTATACAGCCATCTTTGTTTTCTTACCAACCTCTCTCTTGCTGAGGAATCCTTAATTTATGGCCTGAAAAAGTCTCCCAGCTGCTGCTTTTCGAGTGGCCAACTCTTCTTTGATGCCTCCCTTTCAGTCTATAATAGCTCTGAGATATTTAAAGTGGTCGACCTGCTCCAGGACCTGTTCTCCCAGCTTAATCTGATGTCTTCTTTCTTCTCGTGATATCACCATGGATTTTATTTTAGAGCTGCTTATGACCATCCCTCTCTTCTCCAGCTCTTCCTTCCAGACTTGCAGGTTGGATTGGAGATGTGCCTCTGATTTAGCAATCAGGGCAACATCATCAGCAAATGCCAGCTCTGAAATATAGACCTGTCTCATCTTCCAGTACCCCACTGAATACTTTCTTGTTCTCTCCTTACATGCCTTGATGACATTGTCCATAAGGAGTATGAAGAGGTAAGGTGATAAGATATCACCTTGTCTTACACCAGTCGTGGTCCTGAACTCTTCTGACTTATGGTTTGCTGTCCTCACATAATTTCTGCAAGACTTGTAGAAGCTTTGTATAGCATGAATCAGAGGTGCTGGAATATTCTTCCTTGCCAAACAGTCCCAAAGTTTGGTCCAGGGGACCCTGTCAAACGCCTTTTCCAGATCTATAAAACAAAGATGGATCTCACTCTTATACTCAAGGGCCTTTTCACTCAGCTGTCTGAGTGTGAAGATTAGGTCTTGCACATTTTTACTCTTACACCTGAATACCATTTGCGGCAAGCAACAATCACTGTGAAATGACAGGGCATAATGCAGCTGCATTAGCCATAAACTGGCACATTACTCAGATATGCTTTTTTTTTTTTTCATTAAGTAATTTGTCACTTTCCATTTCTTCCTCGTCTCTCTACTTCTTTTATTTTCAATATTTATGTGACCCACAGTTCCAAATCTTCATCCTGTCATCACATATTTCACACTGCAGTGAAGTCAGCCAAATCTAAAATTTACCTCTCGAATTAAAAAAATAAGACCTCTACACCTCACGGTAGAAGGGGAACGACTAAGTAAGTAATTACAAAAATAAAACAACCAGAATCAAAATGACAGCTCAGTCCTGACTCACTCTCATTGTGCCGAGACACAAGTAAATCACTGTTGGACAAGATTTAAACTCTTAGACTCTGGAGCAATGCTCACAGCCTTGGTCAGTTTAGAGACCTGTACTAGAGCAATGCTGACCAAAATGATTCATGTTTACCAATAATAATAATATTAATAATAATAGCCCTTTCTGTCATAACTGACTATGGGAATGAGGCTCTGAGGTGACAGCCCTCAGCTGCCTATTTTCCTGGCATTCCTTTCAACATTTTCTCCTCTCTTCCGTGTTGCTATGAGAGATTCTTTTCACAAATCAGAGGTGGCGCTATAGAGAGCTTTGCCACTCGGTGTGATTGGCAGCTTCATCCTCCCAGTTTGCAGGATTTATGTCCAGTGCCCTCATGTCTCTCTTGCACACATCTTTGAACTTAAGCTGCGGTCATCCAGCTGTTCTTTCGCTATCTGCCAGTTGTCAGTAGAAGATATCTTTCGGGATGCAACCATCTTCCATGCGGCTGACATGGTCAAGCCAGCGTAGTCTGAACTGTCTAAGCAGTGTATACATGCTTTGAAGGCCAGCATGCAACAACACCTTGACATTGTTCACTTTGTTCTTCCACGAAATACTGAGGATGTGGCATAGACACTGCAGATGGAAGGTATTGAGCCTTCTTTCTTGATAAGCATAAGTTGCCCACGTCTTGCTGCCATATGGAAATGTGCTGGTGATGCAGGTGTTACATACCACAGCTTTGGTCTTCGTTGTGAGTTTGGAGTTTCCTCAAAAATATGTTGTGAGGCAGGCAAAAGGGGCTGCAGCTTTGCAGCTTTGAAATTGTCAATTTCTGTGTCTAGAGAGAGTTTGTCTTTGATGGCAGACCTCAGGTATGTGAAGTGGTGCACCACTGCCAATTCATAGTTATTGATTATGATAACTGGTACAACATCCACATCCTGACCCAGCATATTTGTTTTCTTAGACTTTTTGTGTGGCCAAAAGTCCTTACATGCTGGGGGGAAGCGATTCATCAATAATCATCTAGATTTTTTACCAATAATAACCCAGAATTTCTCCTGCTTTATCTTGTACATAAATTGGCAACCGGTCTACCACAATCTACTGGTAGATCACAGAGGATGATTTGGGAGATCTTTAGGTGATGTAGGGGGAAGGGAGGGGGGAGGAAACTAGGATAATTTGGACCAACCCTCTGGACTCTTTTAATCTCAGAAGAATGATCCTGTTTAATATTTTCCATGGCACTGGTAGTTAGGGGCAAAGTCTTTTACAGACAGGGGGTATGATGTGCTGGTGTTGTGGGTAGTGGGTTTCCCCCCTTGCTTCACCCTAGGCCTAGTGAATTCTTGTTCATGAAAGGAGCGACCATTGCGGTGTTAGTCTCTTGGCCTAGCAAAACCTCTCATACCCCAAGATCGTTGTGCGTGGTGAAGAGCCATACCCTCCTCGAGGTAGTCCTGGTAACTGAGGGTGCGAATCCTCAGGCTAAACACAACAGATCTAGAGGAGCAAACCTCGATAATAAAACCGGTGCACTACACTGTACACGCCCTCTGTGGGTGGGAAGGAGCCAGATAGATACTGAACAAGTCTTAGGAGTAGG
>JAMPIV010000576.1:432500-517500 GCA_024509875.1 Oreohelix idahoensis | reverse complement strand
TTTGGTGAATCCCATTTGCTGGCCAAGCAAGAAGTTCATCATTTTAAGATCTACACAAACCATCCAGTTATGTTCTAAATACTTCAATTTTTCCAGAACTGTGCTTATTGTAGCATACTCCTCCTTCATTGTAGTAGAATGAGCAATTGAAATTGAGCAATATTTGTTACCATTGTGTAAGAGAACACCCTTCACACTTCTTTTAGAGCTGTCAATGAAAATTCGCCACTCATCTGGTGTGTAACTTACACCCATTATGTTAACAAGACCTCCTACATTAGTACAAAACACAAGGTTGTTTTCTTTACAAAAGAATGGAATAAAACCTTGCTCTCTGCTGCGATAAAATGTAACCTTTGTTTCAGCAGTCAGTAATTTTTTTTCTTTCAATCTTGAAGCCAAAAGTTCTGAAGATTCCTTGGAGAGATATAGATCTCGGATTAGATCATTTAGTTCAAACTGGTCGAAGCACTGAGCATCTGAAAAATCATCTTCGAAATCACTATCACTGTCACTTGTCGTTCCACATGCCACTGCTGTCTCATCTTCTAGCAGGGAATTCGAAATCTGACTGAAAGTTGGAATTGGTATGTGTTACGTACATTTATTACCTAAGGGGATAGTCTTCGGTCCTGCCAAATGTACGCACCAGTTTTAATATAGTTATATTATTTGTGCGTTCGATTGATTCACGCACTGACGTGCACAATGCAGTGTGAGTTGCTTTGGGACGCACGGGTAACCTAGTTGAGGGATTGTGACGTCATGTTTTGAACGGGGCAGTACGGACCATGTTTATGTCCGATATATATTTCTTGGATTTATCTGGCAAGTTTGAAGAAGCCATTATATTGTAACTATATCTACTGGGATTCATGGTGAAGCCAGTAGTGGAAGTATCAAGTAAGTGTCGCCCTACGTCATATCGAATGTTTATTGAATTAAATTAAAGTATCAGGCCGCTCCTAATCTTGGTCTAGCGGGAAGTCATCGCAGTATGTCCTTCCTAGAATGGACAGACGGAGTCGTTAGCCTTTTGAATTACCGTAGAGGGAGGATACCTACGAGTAACTGAAGTTAATTGATGTTTGTATGCTTCACATGTTTTACATGCCGTATTTTGTCAATGCCAAAGTCGTGGCATGGATATAGAGAGGTTAGTCAACACAGAACTCTAACCTGGTCGTATTGTAGTGGATGACTTTGTTTGGATTTTAATATATATATATGCTACCTAAGTATCGTATGGAAAGTCTGGAATTGTTACAAGTATGATAAGAAGTATTGCTCCTTGAGAATGAATCCGTTGGGCCATGATATACGTCCTTGAAAGAAGGTCAACGGACTTGACTGCAATACATTTGATGTGGTAGAGGAAGTGATCCTTAGTCACTTGAATAAGAGGACTTTATTGTTAGAGAATCTTCATGAACTTGAAAAGTAATTATCAACATTTTGACGTATGACCTTTTTGCACCTGTAACTATGAACGTCTTGTTTCACTCCGTATGTGTCACGTTCAATAAACTATATGTACAGTCATCACAGACTTGTGTACTGCTAGTCAGGGACCAGTTAACCACTACTTGTTGGAGTTCGTATTGAAGAACATTTTCTGACATTTTGTTCCATTACAACCATTCGCGTATTGAAGTTCTTTAACATTAGAATGAACGGACTCAACAGTATGTCATCTCCGTGTGGAACAGATCGCCTAGCATAATCTAAATCTGGATATTTCCACTTTTTGTGATTTTTTTCCATTAATTCCCTTAATATTCACAACTCAGAAATAACAGTCATCATAGTGGTTCTTGGGCTCTCTCCAATCCATTAGAATTCCAAATTTTAAACATTTTCTTTTCCCGCAAGTCCACTGTCGCAGGTGTTCAACACATGTTTTGCAAACAATGTGAGGAGCCCAAGACTTGTCCTGGTCACCTAGTTTTACTTTAAAGTAAGCAAAGTATGCCTTTTTCACAAAAACAGTAATATGCTTCCTATGTTCTTCTTTGAAAGTGTACTCTCCACAAATATAACAAAATAAATGCGGTGAAAGAAAACATGCTCTTCTTGAAGATGATGCCATTCTCTGTTAGAAGTGTAATAAAATAAGTAGCATACTAACATGCATGCAGTGGCTTAAAATCTAAAAAAGGCAATTCTGGGAAGATGCTTGGAAAACTGAAACTGAGAGTAAACAAGCAGTTTTCTTTTGTAAAGGACTAGACAGCAATAGTTTTTTTTACATAGCCTTATATAGAAAATATTGTAATAATACAGGGTGACCCAAAAAAACGGGCCCGCGTGCGCACTATTTGTGCGCGCGCGGGCCCGTTTTTTTGGGGGGTCACCGTGTATTAATGAAATACAAAAATGTCTGTATCTCAAAAACTAGAGCTGCTACAGACAAGTAAATGTGATATTTGGATTGAGCAGGCCTCATTTATGTACAATCAAGAGTAAACTGTTTGGCACCCAAAAAATTTTTTTTTCTTTGTAGGGCTGTGTTATCAGTCTGCCCACAGGAATCGGTGATATCTGCTAGAGCGAATCTTGAAGTTTTATATAGAGTTAATTTCTGAGATTTGCGGAGAGTGTCATTTTCCTTGCGCGGCAATAATCATAATATATATTAGAATTTTGAGTGTCTTAACGTGTTAAAGTGTGTTTATTAAATAAGCATATTAAATAACTTAGTAATAAGTAAATTTAATTTCTTGCAATTTCCCCAGTAAGAGACGCTTTAAATTAATTAATATACGCTAGGCGACTGATAATTAGAGATAAATATACTTTTATTCATCATGCGTAATTGTGTGAATTACTAGAGTTTATATCTCGTGTTAAAGCGCGATAATATATTAGCCAGACTCTGTTGGGTTTAAATATAATTTAATACCGGAGTAATCTAGAGGTCTTACCTAACGAGTGTAGAATATAATAACGATATCATTTTTAAAATTTTGTTTTTTCTACATCTAGGCGATCAACCCTGCAATCTAGCGGTCTGAATAGCTCCAGAAACATTCTTAAAATATTATTGGGTCTTAGATTTGGACCTGTGCGATTCTCTTGTTTTGTTACAGAGAGAGAGTCCCCACATATAAACATTTAAAGAATAAAAATCAGAAATGGACAAGAAATTGCCCAGATTGTTCACAGCAAATCTGATCCACCTGTGGTGGCCAACTATCTATATATAAACATTTGTTCCAGAAGATTGACTATCGTAGTTTTTTTTTTTTCTCAAGTGGATTTATCCAGAAAAAGGAATCATCATCATAACCCTTCACTCCCAAAGGAGCATAGGCCTTCAACAAACACATGCCAAGTCCTCCTGTCACGTGCCATCATCTCAAGTTCTTTCCACGTTCTCCTCATCATTTTCACTTCTGTTTCCAGCTCTCTTCTCCATGTGCTTCTTGGCCTACCTCTGCCTCTCTTGCCCTGGGGGTTCCAGAACAAGGACTGCCTTGTAATGCTGTCAACAGGTCTCCTCAGTGTGTGTCCAATCCATCGCCGTCGTCTCCTTCTCATCTCTTGTTCCACTGGCACTTGTCTAGTTCTTGTCCTCAGTTCCACGTTGGTAACCTTGTCATACCATTTTAATCATTCTATTCTATGCAAGCACCCATTTATGAAATTCTGTAGCTTTTTGGTTGTTGTCTTTGCTGTTCTCCATGTCTCCGAGCCATATAATAGGACTGACTTCACATTTGAGTTGAAGATTCTTATTTTCGTGTTGGATCCGATTTCTCTTGATCTCCATATATTTCCCAATGCAATGAAAGCTCCTCTTGCCTTTTGTATTCTTATTTTGATATCACTGTCTGTCCCTCCAACTTTATATATATTACTGCCTAGATATGTGTACGATTCTACATCTTGTATTGGAGTTTCTTCAAGATCAACCCTGTTTTCATTACCTGCATTTACTCTCATTATTTTTGTCTTTCCCCTGTGAATTATCAGACCCAAATGCTGTGACCTCTCATCGAGTGTTTTTAATTTGTCCTGCATCTGATTACGGTTATGGGACAGAAGAGTTAATTCATCAGCAAAATCAAGATCATCCAACTGCTTAGTCAGAGTCCACTGGATTCCATTTCTGTTGTGTGTTATCGATAATCTCATAACCCAGTCTATTGCCAGTAAGAAAAGAAATGGAGACAAGAGGCATCCCTGTCGCACTCCTGTTCTTATCCCAAACGGTTCCGTAAGCTGCCCTTCGTGAAGAACTCTGCATGTCATGTCTTCATATGTTTTCTTTATTAAATTAATGATCTTCAGGGGAACTCCATAATGCCTCATCAATTTCCAAAGTGATTCTCTGTCTACACTGTCAAATGCCTTTTCATAGTCCACAAATCCAATGTATAATGGTGAATTCCATTCCAGACTTTGTTCAACTATTATTCTCAAAGTGGCTATCTGGTCTGTACATGATCTGTTTTGTCGAAAACCTGCTTGTTCATCTCTCAGTTTCTTGTCTATGGACTCTTTTAGTCTCTCAAAGGATAATCCTGTTTAATGCTTTTCCTGGCACTGATAGTAACATTATTCCTCTATAATGTGTGCACTCTTGTAAATTTCCCTTCTTAGGCAACTTAACCAGATATCCTTCCTTCCATTCTGCTGGTATCTCTTCCTTTTCCCAGACTTTGCCAAGTAATTTATATAACATCTCTGTAGCCATGTTGATATCTGCTTTGATGGCCTCAGCTGGAATGCCATCAGGTCCAGACGCTTTTCCATCTCTTAGAAGCTTTATGGCTTTCTTTATTTCTTCCTTTGTTGGTCTTTCACCGTCAATTTGTAGCTCTTCTTCTGCTGGCTGGATGCCCGGGCAGTTTTGTGGAGCTGGTCTATTGAGAAGTTCCTCAAAATATTCTGTCCACCTCTTCATTTGCTCTTGTATATTGCTGAGCAGTTTTCCATTCTTATCTTTTATGAGACAACTTGTTTGCTTGTATTTCCCTGTTAGCTTCTTTGTGCTGCTATACAGTTCTCTCATATTTCCTTTGGCTGCAGCATCTTCTGCCTCTCTTGCCAACTCCTCAATATACTTCCTCTTGTCTCTTTTGATACTTCTTTGTTTGCTTCTGTGTACACTTCATGAGCCTTGGCTTTGGAACTTCTGGTTTTGCTTGTGTTTAAATCTGCAACCGCAAAATGGGAATGCTTAAAAACAAGCATACAATCAGCAAATGCAAATTTACCTAAAAAGGAGTCTAAGAAAAATCAAATTTGGATGACAGATGACATCTTGAATAAAATGGCAGAAAGAAAGAAAGCAAAAAACACTCCAGAATATAAAACAATAGACAATGTCATACGTACTATATGTAGACAAGCAAAAGAACGGTGGATAGAAACAAAATGCAAGGAAATAGAAGACTTGGAAGCAAAGCACATGACAAGAGATATGCATGAAGAAATAAAGAAATTATCAAATCGGTCGCGGTTTGCACAAGGAGGAAGCTGTATCAAGAACAAAAATGGTGTAATATTACTTGATGAGAAAGACATATCAAACAGATGGGCAGAATACGTAAAAGAACTATTAGAGGACAACAGAGGTAAAAAACCATCACCAGATTCTAATGAAGGCCCAAACATTCTCAGTTCAGAAGTAGAGAATGCCATACATATGTTACGAAAAGGAAAAGCAGCAGGCATGGATAACATAAAAATTGAAATGATAGAAGCTCTGGAGAGCTTTGGTATAGATACAATCACAGATCTATGCAACGATATATACAATACACGATATATACCACACGACATGAAGACATCAGTTTTTATAACATTGCCCAAAAAACCAAATGCAACAGAATGTGCAGACTTCAGAACAATGAGTCATGCAATTAAGATACTGCTCAAAATCATACAGGAAAGAGTGAAAAATAAGGTAGACAGTGAAATCCAAGAAGAACAGTTTGGTTTTAGACGGAACAGTGGAACAAGAGAGGCAATATTTTGCCTAAGAATATTAGCAGAAAAATATACAGAGGTCCAAAAAAGTATGTACATGTGCTTCATTGACTATAAGAAGGCTTTTGACAGAGTCCATCATGAGAAAATAATTGAATGCCTCGAAGACATAGGTATTGATGGAAAAGATATAAGAATACTCAGTAACCTTTATTGGGCGCAAGTTGCCACAGTAAGATCTGGAAGGAATTATTCACCATACATAGACATAAAAAGAGGTGTCAGACAAGGTTGTGTGCTGTCCCCCTGCCTATTTAATTTATACACCGAAAAAATTTTCAAACAGATACAGGAAATACCAGGACTGAACATCAGTGGAAGGTCAATAAACAACCTTAGATAAGCATATGATACCGTTTTGTTAGCTGAAAGCGAACAGGAGTTACAAGAACTAGTGAACAGTATAAGTCATGAATATGGACTTGACATTAATATTGAGAAAACAAAAACTATGATAATTAGCAAAACAGATGATAAACCCACATTAAAGATAAGCGTAAATGGGAAAATCCTGGAACAAGTCAAGAGCTACGTATATCTTGGTCATGTAATAACAGAAGATGGCAGATGTGAAACAGAAATCAAGAAGAGAATAGGAATGGCCAAAGCTACATTCAACAACATGGAACATATACTGACATCTAAACAGTTATCTCACAAATTAAAACTGAGAATCATAAAGTGTTATATATATTCTGCATTTCTGTATGGTGTGGAAACATGGACGATGAATAAGCATTTGGAAGAAAGAATTGAGGCTCTTGAAATGTGGATATATAGAAGAATGGGGCGTATCTCATGGAAAGAGATGAAAACAAATAAGGAGGTCCTAGAAAATCTAGGTATGAAAAGAGAACTAATGAAGGAAGTTAAAGTTCGGCAGCTAAAATACTTTGGCCACATAAAAAGACATAACACCTTGCAGAAGACCATAACAGAAGGGAGAGTTGAAGGCAAACGTGCAAGGGGAAGACAGCGCTATAAGTGGGAAGATAACATCAAGAGATGGACAGGGAAGAGTCTATCAGAGTGCACCACCAAGACAAGAGACAGAAGACGTTGGAGATCCATTACAGCCAACCTTCGTTGTGGAGATGGCAACTGATGATGATGAAATCTGCTTTCTTGTTTTTTCTGTCTTTTATCTTATTGATGGTTTCTGTTGTTATCCATGCTTTTTGTTGTCGTTCCCTTTTCCCCAGTATTTCATCACATGTCTCATTCCATACATTTTTGACCTGCTGCCAATAGTCTTCTGCATTCTCTACATCTTCCAGCTGATGGAGCACTTCGAATTTGTTGGATACTGTGACGGAAAATTTGTCTCTTGATTTCTTAGATGTCCTACATTAAATTGTTGCCTATAATTTTGCATTTCTCTTGAGTTTCATTTTTACTTTGGCTATCAGGTGGTGATCTGATGCCACATCTGCTCCTCTATATACCTTTACATCCTGCACTGACGATCTAAACTTCTTGTTTATGCATATATGATCAATCTGATTTTCTGTTCTATGGTCTGATGATATCCATGTTGCCTTGTGTATTCTCTTATGTGGAAATATGCTTCCTCCTATAGCCAGTTGATTTGAAGCACAGCAGTTTGAGAATAGTTCCCCATTTTCATTCATTATTCCTAGCCCATGTTTTCCCATGACTTCTTCAAATCCGGTGTTGACTGTACCTATCTTTGCATTCATGTCACCCATCAAAATTGTGATGTCTCTTCTTTTTACTTTATCCATAATTTCCTGTAGTCTAGTATAAAATGCTTCTTTCACAGACTCTTCTTTGCCATTAGTTGGTGCATAACATTGAATGACATTTACATGTATTTTCTTTTTAGCTATTTTCAAAGTAGCTGTTATTATTCTGGGTCCAACAGCTTCCCATTCAATGAGTGCTTTCTGGGCTTCTTTAGATAACATAAGAGCTATCCCTTCACTGTGGTGTGAACTTTCGTCTTCATGTTCCGAGGACAGCACCAATTCACCTGTGATGAGTTTCTTCCTGTCCACACCCTTCCATTTTGTTTCACACATTCCCAGAACCTCGATTTTATATTCCCTCATTTCTGCTGCTACTTGTGCCACTTTCCCTTGTTTGTTTAATGTCTGAACATTCCAGGAGCCAAATCTGGAAGTTCTCCTAGAAGAAAGAAGGTTAGTCAGCAACACAGACTCCTTTCGGCTTTCTCTGTGTTGCATCATACGCCTCCCTGCGAGAGGACCTTCCCCTGTCTTGGATGGCTGTGTTTTATTTCCTTTATTTGACTTGTCCATATTTGTTGAAGTTTTTGTGGTTTAAATTTTTTAAAGGATGGGGTAACCAGCCCCATGCCCAACCCTCATTAGTCGCTTTCTATGACATGCCTGACAGGGAATGGTGTTACTATTCTTTGCTCCCCATTTGGGCCCCGGTAAGACACGGGTGAGAAAAAGGAATACTTGGGTCCATAACCGGCACCCAACCCCAGAGTGAGAGATAAAAACAGATAAGAGATCCTTTGCTTATCCTTATTGGTTTTCTAACAGTGTACCCAACAGACATTTTTCCTTAAATATCGGACTTCTGTGTGCTGCCCATGGTGAACATTTTGATCGCAATATATATATATATATATATATATATATATATATATATATATATATATATATATATATATATATATATATATATATATATATATATATATATATACCTGTACTACCTGACGTGAACTTTGACACATAAAATTAGCACTATTTAAGCGGACGTTCCACATTAGGAAAAATAAATCATTCTTGGAGGAACTGGGGTCCCTTGGAAAGCACCAACCTGAAATATGTCAAAGATACACAGATATTTTCAAGAGTAGTAGGTAAGTGTGATTGCATGTAGCCACAGACTGACAGATTGTAAGAAAGAGAAATGAATATTTTATATATCATTATACTCACTTCTGTCTTTTTGGGTTCGCAAATACTGTTATATCATTTCTTTTCTTCTTTGTTTCAGGATAGATTAACTAGAGACTTGGTTCTTTTACTTTATTGTCTATCCATATACTTTATTATAAACTGTAATCTTTTGGGTTAATTACCTCTGTCGGGATCTACTTTGGGATTCCTTTACCAGAGAGGAGGGCCTATTGGGTTAAAAATTTTCTTGCATTTTTATGTCTGTAAACTATACGTTCTGATAGATAATATTGATGTTGTAATTTTTTTAAGATAATAAACATAATAAACCTTAAGTTATTGTGTTGGTCAAACCCCTGCCCATTATATGTTATCCATAGCTTGGTTCACGTCTGTGCGTATTATGTCACAGAATTGTGTATATGTAAGTGAAGTGTAACTGATATGTATGTACCAGGAGAGAAAGTGCGTCTAGTTAAATATTGTTGTAAGATAGGCTGGATTAGAGCAATTACTCAATCCAGAGACTGTCCTTCTCTTACACTCTCACCTTGTGAAACGTAAAGCTATTTCTTACCCCTTATTCTCACATAGTTTACCATTATCACCTCTGCTCAGACGGGACCTTAAACATCTTCAACCTATCTCAATAAAATCTACAACAAAGATGTAATTGTGGTTTGATAAGTTCAGGTGCTACATTAAATTACTTCACAACATACTTTTACTTATTGTTTGTTTTGTCAGGTAAACTGTTCACTAAATAACTTTACAACTAAGTTGTTGCTTTTTATAATATCTTCTTCTTCTTCTTCATTCACCCTGAAAAGGACGGTGGTTGCGTTGTGTCTGTTTACGCCGTAGCTGTGATATCTGCACCTTTCGGTCGACACATCCGACTTCTGCACGGCATTTTTTAGGACCGGGTTTGCCTTCCCATTGCGATCCATGCTCGCTCAGCCAGACTGCACTGCTGCAGACTGTTTCCAGGACCACCACATGGAGGTGGAGCATGGTCTTGACCAGCTCTGGTTCGCTGGTCCTGATGCAGGCAGTCAAGCTATGAGTCACTGACTGCGGTCTCTATTGCTGCGTCTTCCGGTCCCCTTTTTATAATATAATTGTATGTATTGTATAAACAAGTATGCATTACAGTAATTCAAAACTTAATTTGTATATGCCATAAAAAGTCCTTATGGTCTGATAATTGCAAGTGCTTAATCAAAAAATTTTTGCTACATACTGCTGCTTTATTTCGGTTTTCAATAAATCTGTTTTATGGAGAAATCTGTATTTTTTCATTGCTTCTAAACTAAGTTTGTTTATTTTTTAAACAGTGATGATATGTTAAGTTTGTGGTGCAAAACTGACCCTTTCCCTTCTTTTAATTTTTATATTTAGTCACTTTGTCAATTTTGTGATGAAAAGTGTACATGAAATAAATTCACAGCTCACTTTCTTTCTTTTGTTATAGTGTAATGTTTGTTATGAGGACAAATGTACATTAAATCCTTCAAAATGGCATAACTATGTCTTATTTTGTGTGTTTAGTCTTCCGCTATGCCATTTTCCTGTATTTTTTTGTTCCATAAATTGATACTATCAACAACAATGTGGTTTTATAGAACAATGTTAACAATACCAAAAAACACTAATTTTGGATGATGAAGATGTCACATATTTCATAATGATAATAATACTAACAGTCAGGCATCTTACAATGATACTACTAGCAACAGTCGGGAAGCTCATAATGGAACTGTTAGCTAGTCAGGCATCTTATAATGGTACTGCAGGCATCCCATAATAATAGTACTAGCAACAATGAGACATCTCATAGAGACTACTGGCAGCAGTCAGACATGTCATAATGATGCTGCTAGCAACAGCCAGAAACATGTTGACACAATTAGCACCAGTTACATATATCTCACAATGATACTACCAGCATGAGGATATTTACCAGCAGCAGTTAAGAATCTCAACAATGTTGCTACCAGCAACAGTTAAGAATCTCATAATGATACAACCAGCAACAGTTAATACATGTTAGAATGATGCTATAATCAGGTTGGTGAAGCAGGTAGAGTGAAGAGCATAGATGGGGTAGGGGTAGTAGGGAGCATAGATTGTGTGGGGAGAGCATGTTACGTGGTAGGGGGAGCATAGAGAGCAGCTAGGAGAGGTGGTAGAGAGGAGGGGAGGGTAAGAGAAGTGTAGACAGGGAAGGGGTGGTGGGGGAGCATAGAGGGGGTGTAGAAGGTAGGGTTGATTAGAGGGTAGGGGAGGGAGAGTAGAGACATTATAAAGGGGAGAGAGTAGGGGTTAGAACAGGGTACAGGGGAGCATAAAAGGTGTAAGGAAAGAGGGTACAGGGGAGCGTAAAAGGCGTAGGGAAAAAGGGGAAGGTAGCTGGGGGTGGTAGGGGTAGAGGGAACAGTCTGTGGGGATTGGTCTCAGGGCATAGTCTCCAACAATATAAGCACTAGCACCAGTGTGACGTCTCATAATGATAGTACTATCAGCTGTTAGACATTTCATTATTATACTACTAGCAGGGAGTGTAGAGTGGAGGGTAGAAGTGACAGGTAAATAGAGTGGGGTAAGGGGTAGAGACGAGGGGGAGGGGTGATAGTGGCAGCAAGGTCAAGTATCAGAACTGATAACCACTATTAGAGGAAGAAGAAACCAATGGTAACGAAGATGACAAGATGGAAGAACTGAAGTCAGCACTGAAGAAAATCAAGATAGGTAAAGCAGCAGGACATGATGGTATAACATCAGAAATGGTTAAGTACACAGGAGTAGCAGGCGACCTATAACTCCTGAGGGCCATACAGGCAGCCTGGTTCCACAAAACCAAACCAACGGATTGGGAGATAGCCATCATAACATCCATTTTCAATAGTGACAATGTGGAAATCTTAGATACATATGTCTTCTCAGTGTCCGTGGTAAAATCTACTCTAGAATCCAGAGACCGAGACACACGTAGATGAGCCACAAATTAAACCAAAGTACTCAAGACCGTATCTTGACACTCAGACAGCCGTCTTCCACCATGAACTGTCTCGTGCCAGGGGTGATCGAGTCCTTAAACTTCTCCACGATTATCATTTCCTGCAGCCCTTCAGAAGATTCTTCAAAGGTGCTGAGGGACCCCCACTTTTCCAGGTATGTTTCTATTGTGGCAGCGAAATGTCTAAATAATTCATGAGTTTGTCGTTTAGCCTCACGAAACATGCTGCAAAAAAAGTAACAGTGTTATTTTGGAAACGCTGGAGGAAAGCGTAATTCAACATTTCCTAGTTGTTTTTCTCCTCCACCGGCACCTTTAAAAATGCACCATAAGCTGATCCACGCACACTCTAAGATTGCTTCACTTTATTTTCTCCCTCTGTAAGCCATAGGTAGCTGCTAAATATTCAAATCTACAGGGACAGACATCTAGTTCTTCTCAGGCCTCGGAGTAGATATCTAACAAAAAAAGCCACACTAGGCGCTGCCACGTGAGAGATGATTCCCCTGTCACTGCTTCAAAATTTTCCGGCCGATTATCACTATCTCAGAGACATGGTAATTCAGGAGATACAAGGATGTACAAGGAGCTTGTACAAGAATTAGAATGTTAGAATTTCACTCTATTTCTTCCTTGTTCAAGGAGCTGAGAATGAAAAGAGGGTGCAAAAAGTGGTGCAGCAGGCCCAACAAGACCAATGGACTACATGGGAAGGAGCCCTGCAAAGGTCCTTGACATGGAATGTTATATGGCATATATAGACTCAGCTTCATTATTAGATCAATGTATGACCTCCTGCCATCGTCAGCAAATCATGTGAGATGGGGAAAGTCTGATGATGCGGAGTGCCCCCTGTACCATGAAAGGCATACACTTGAACACGTGCTCTCAGCTTGCAATGTGTCATTAGGGTAAGGGCAATACACATTTCACCACAACAAAGTACTAAATGAGCTGTCTGCTACAACAGACTTGGTAAGGGTGAAGGCGAACAGCAAAGTCAGACCGAGCACCGCAAATACATACTTTCTGATAGCAGGAAAGACAGCCCATCCCAAACCAAGTAAATCAAGTAACAGTTTACCATCGCTTCTTGACTGTGAAATGACTGGGTGATGGCAGTAGACCTATCTGGGTTATGGGCATACCTAGAGAGTATCAGAGGATCTCAAAGATGTCCAGATATAGTGCTATATTCCTCATCATCGCACCAGATTATAATGATTGAGCTGACCGTGCCATTTGAATCCACACTGGACGAGCAACACTCGTTCACAGTGGCCAAGTCATATGATCTGGCCACGGACATGAGTTCACGACAAGGGTCATGGCTGTTGAGAAGGGTGCAAGAGGTCTCGTGGCGGCCTCAGTGTATGATCTACTGAAGCTGTTGGGGTTGAGGGGACAGTCAAGAACAAGGGCGCTTAAGAGGATCAGCGGAAAAGGCAAAGTGCTGGCTGTGGAACAACCGCAACGGGCAGTGGAACTCGGTACAGTAATTTGTTTTCAACGTAGGGGTTACTTTCACAATTGCCTCTAGCTGGCAGAGAATGGGAGTGAATTTCAAAGCTGCAACCAAGGTGGAGTGGGTCCAATTCTCTGCAGAAGACAACAGGAGGCTGACACTTGAGAATCATGACTCAAGTGAGCCCGCCCCCCTTAGAGTGTAAATGAGATTAAGAGGCCGAAACATTTGTTCGACGGGAGGACTGCTTCTGATGATCAGATTGTATCCTGTTGTATCGGTCTGTATAGAGTTTCCTATCATATATATATATATATATATATATATATATATATATATATATACATATATATATATATATATATATATATATATATATATACATATATATATATATATATATATATATATATATATATCTGAGCATCCAATTGACACAGTGGTTAGAGCACTGTTCTCTCATGGCTAAGGTGATGGGTTCGATTCATGGTATCATCACGCTCCAGTCTACCTGGCTGTAAATGGATACCGGACTTTGCTCTTGAGTTAGGGAAGGAAAAGAATCGAGGAAGGGAACTGGTGCCCTCTTGATGCTGGACCTAGTCAAGTCTCTAACACTTCATTCTCCTATGGCAGTATCTGCTATGGGACTACCTTGACATTTTTATATACGATATGTGCTCTTGAATCATTATAATCATGGTGTTTTATACACACACACATATATGTGCTCTTGAATCATTATAATCATGGTGTTTTATACACACACATATATATGTGCTCTTGAATCATTATAATCATCGTGTTTTATACACACACACATATATATGCTCTTGAATCATTATAATCATGGTGTTTTATACACACACACATATATGTGCTCTTGAATCATTATAATCATGGTGTTTTATACACACACACACATATATGTGCTCTTGAATCATTATAATCATGGTGTTTTATACACACAAACACATATATGTGCTCTTGAATCATTATAATCATGGTGTTTTATACACACACACACATATATGTGCTCTTGAATCATTATAATCATGGTGTTTTATACACACACACATATATGTGCTCTTGAATCATTATAATCATGGTGTTTTATACACACACACATATATGTGCTCTTGAATCATTATAATCATGGTGTTTTATACACACACACACACACATATGTGCTCTTGAATCATTATAATCATGGTGTTTTATACACACACACGCACATATATATATATATATATATATATATATATATATATATATATATATATATATATATATATATATATATATATATATATATATATATATATATATATATATATATATATAAACACTGATTATAATTATTAAAGAGAGTCAGAGGCAAGCAAAAAAAAAAAAACACACACACACAAAAGATAACTTAACTATATAGATACAGAACTGAAAAAAGATGAGGAATACGTGGAAAGACCTTATACGAAAGGCACCTGACAGGAGGATTTAGCATGTGTTTGTTGAAGGCCTATGCTCCTTGGGGAGCTGACGGGTATTGAATAATTATTAGAATGCTATCTTAAAATATTTCTGGGTAATTTCCCATTACTCGTGCTTTTTTGCTCCGCAGTGAATATGTGTAGTTATGTGTTCTTTTGTAGCAGGTAGGGTAAGGTTTAGGGTTAGGATTAGGGTTTGGGTTAGGGTTAAAGTTAACCTTAAACCTAACCCTAACTGCTACGAAACAAGACATAACTACACATATTCACTTACTTAGTCGTTCCCCTTCTACCGTGAGGTGTAGAGGTTTGGAAGAGAGAGCGCCAGACTATCCTATCGGCTGTCTTCCTCCTGGCCTGGTTCCATTCTAGTCCTCGGTCCTTCAAAGACTGTCTAATGATGTCCTCCCAGCGGACTCTGGGTCATCCTCGGGGTCTGGATCCTTGGCTCTTTGTTTCCCATGCTTGTCATGGTATCCGATCTTCTCCCATTCTGCAGACATGGCCAAACCATCTTAATTGGGACTGTTCTACTTGGATCTGCAAGGGGTATGATTTAAGGCCTTGACGTATCGTCTGGTTGCGTACCATGTCTCTTCTTGTTACTTTAACCACCTTCCTCAGATACCTCATTTCTGAGGTTTGGATCTGGCTTTTATGGGTTGTAGTCATTGCCCATGACTCGCATCCATATGTCAAGACTGGGACATAGGTGGAGCGGTATACAGCCATCTTCGTTTTCTTACCAACCTCTTTCTTGCTGAGGAATCCTCGATTTATGGTCTGAAAAAGTCTCCCAGCTGCTGCTTTTCAAGTTGCCAACTCTTCTTTGATGCCTCCGTTTCGGTCTATAATAGCTCCGAGGTATTTAAAGTGGTCGACCTGCTCCAGGACCTATTCTCCCAGCTTAATCTGATGTCTTCTTTCTTCTTGTGATATCACCATGGATTTTGTTTTAGAGCTGCTTATGACCATCCCTCTCTTCTCCAGCTCTTCCTTCCAGACTTGCAGGTTGGATTGGAGATGTGCCTCTAATTTAGCAATCAGGGCAACATCATCAGCAAATGCCAGCTCCGAAATATAGACCTGTCTCATCTTCCAGTACCCCACTGAATACTTTCTTGTTCTCTCCTTACATGCCTTGATGACATCGTCCATAAGGAGTATGAAGAGGTAAGGTGATAGGATATCACCTTGTCTTACACCAGTGGTGGTCCTGAACTCTTCTGACTTATGGTTTGCTGTCCTCACATAATTTCTGCAAGACTTGTAGAAGCTCTGTATAGCATAAATCAGAGGTGCTGGAATATTCTTCCTTGCCAAACAGTCCCAAAGTTTGCTCCAGGGGACCCTGTCAAACGCCTTTTCCAGATCTATGAAACAAAGATGGATCTCACTCTTATACTCAAGGGCCTTTTCACTCAGCTGTCTGAGTGCACATATTCATTGCGGAGCAAAAAACCCTATTTTGGTATGTTTTAAAGTCAATACATGGAATTATCTTACAAACAAATTAATTATATATATTTATTAATATTGTAACATTGTGATTATAATTATTTACAATCGTGACTACCGGAGGCCTATCATTTGTGCTATTCGTATTTCGTACGAATGTTTCCTCACTTGTAAACTCCGATACCAAGTACAAAATAAACAAAAAGTTACAATAGGCCATCGGTGGTGCTAAAGGTGAACATTACCCTTTATTCACATTCCGTGGAAATTTACAGACATATGCATTGAAACATTGGCAATAATAGCATAAATATAAGTATAAAAATGAAAACACAATGAGCAGCTGTATAGGAAAAAAAAAAAAAAAACTTGCACACACTCATTTACACACTCTTTCTTGTACTCTAAAGTTATACATCATACATTTTTTTGTAATGATAATGTTGATTTAAAAAGAGAGAGAAAAAAATAAAGTTATACATTGCACATTTTTTTGTAATGAAAGTGTTGATTTAAAAAGAGAGGGAAAAAAGATAAAGAAATCTTACACCCTCTTTTTTTTTTAGAATTACAGAGCACCCTGTTTTTCTTTTAGCAATAACAGTGGACAAAAAAGAGGGGAAAAAACACACAATAATAAAAAACCGAATAGACCAGAACTATCCATTTAATTGTATATAGCTGCATTATGCCGGCCAAATTTTTTTTTCCCAGTTTGTAAAATTGTGACACACACAAACACACATATCCACAGTTTTTCTACAGCTACTATTTAAGATTTCGAGTGCTGGTGTTTATATCTTGGTAGTCATCTCGGTTTTAAAATGAAGTTGACAACAACGGATTTCGGACCTTCACAGTCCAATAAATAACATGGGTCGTAAAATTGCAGGGTTGTCAAAGAAAATAGTAAAAACAAAGGGTACTTAAATTTACTTCAGCTAAAAGCAGGTGTCCGATTTCGCTGATTTACGATGTCAAGACCTCAGGTCCAGCTTGGCTAAAAAAATATGCGTGCTAGACCGTGAAATATAATCTGAAAGGATGTCCCCTGGGACAAAGGAAAGAGTCTTGGTTCATCCAGTGCATAGCGCAACAGGGGAAATAAATGGGATCGGAAACGAGACACCTCTTAGTGGATAGTTTTGGTTATAAATCTTCAACGTGTCACTGCGCTCCACAGATTTAGAAACTGGGGCAAACATTAACGTTTCCTATTCTGCACGGTCTGCTGTTGACTTGTGCAAAATTATCCTACAAAAAGCTAACTTCTGCATCATCCATTTTAAAATAATAATAAAATAAATAAACTTCACATGTATATATGCATTAAAAATTTTAAAACAATAACAATGATAATAGATACATAGACAATAAAATAACAATAATTTAAAGCCAAGCTTCTCTCTGCGGACATGACAAAAGGGAGTATGAAACATTTTAAACATGCAAACACTCTCGCATGTGCATGTACTTAAGATAAAATATTGGGTGATGGAGTACCTCATCTTTAACGTTGTGTGTGTGGGGAGGAGGAGGGAGGATGAGTGTTAAAGGGGGTGGGGAAGTTAGGGAAAGAAAGAACACATTTTTATATATTCACACATAAATAAATATATATATATATATATATATATATATATATACAGGGTGTCCATAAAAGATTGTACCCTTTTCAAAAAATTTATTCTCGGCCCCATGATGTGGTACGAGGATGCTTTCTATCACAAAAGTAAGATAATCTCTGCAAGTTTTTAAGCATACCTTACAAAGACTTAAAAAAGTGCACATGCGCGCAGCGGGTATTTCAAGTGAAACTTTCGCAGTTGAGGTGCAACCAGTAATTGTTACATGTCTCTCAACACACTGATCAAGTAGGTGAAAAAAAAAAGGAAATAGGTACATTCTTTTTGAGTCTTTGTAAGGTATGGCTTAAAATAAGGCCATTTGCGGCCTAAAATAATCCCACCTCATCTGGGGATCGAACCACAGACCACTGAGCTAGGAAGCCAGTGCACTAACCACTATGCTACCGTGGCTCCCTCTTCTAATGTGCTGATATAGTTTTCTGAGATATGTATAAAAGATAACTCTGAAAATTGGGGCCTTGAAGTCTGGTTCAAAATTATCACAGGGCTCAGCTTTATGCCCTGAAAAGTGTCTCTCGCTGAGAAAGGTCTGCATCTAACTTGACTGAGAGATTCTTCTAATAAGACAAGCATCTTGCCTTGACATTTTCTGTTTCGTGATAGGCCTCAACGTCCTTGTTCTGATGTAGGAACTTATCACATTCTGTTAAGAGCCTAACACCAAAATAAACTTGATGAATGCTTTTTTCTGCCCACTGACATCACACATTCTGTTATAAAGACTTTGCTGGTGCAAGAATAGTTCTTGGCACAGGCTGATAGGATCTGTTTCGCTGAAAAAAGACCATTAAATCTTTCAAATTCTTGAACAAAAAACGTAGCAAACACAAAGTATAGGTAGTGTTCTGGTGTGATAAAATTTCCTTTAAATAATAAAAGTCTAACTTTGAAGGTTGTATCTAACTCTGACTTGGCTAGCTCAGCAGAAGTGAAATAAGCCTTTATCAAAAAGTATTATATAATTTAATTATATCATTTAATTTAGCTCGTACAAGCCCCCAACTGAATTAACAGTAAAATTATTATTATTATTCTTATTATTACTTGGCTCTATAGATACAAATATAGATATATTATTATTAAAGATGCTGATTCATCCTTGTGCATTTCTCTCTGTAACAACTAAATCAACTATGAATTTGGCAAAAACAACATATAACAAATGTAATGATCAATTTGAATGAGAATGGAGAACTATTAGCAAACTTCTGTGCTTCAAATCAACTAGTTGTAGCAGGAAGCATATTTCCACATAAAAGAATACATAAAGCAACATGGATATCACCAGACCACAGAACTGAGAATCAGATTGATCACATATGCATAAGTAAGAAGTTTAGGTCATCATTGCTTAATGTGAAAGTATGTAGAGCAGATGTTGTATCAGACCACCATCTTCTGTTGGCTAACACAAAATTAAACCTCAAGAAATTTTCAACAGCTTATAGCTATAGGCAACAGTATAATGTGGGATATCTAAGAAATCAGGAAATAAGAGAACAATTTTCAATCACAGTATCCAACAAATACCAGGTACTGCAACAGCTGGAAGATGAAACAGATACGGAAGACCACTGGCAACAAGTAAAAAATATATGGAATGAGGCATATGAAAAAGTACTGAGAAAAAGAGAACATCATCACAAAGCATGGATAACAACAGAAACCATTAGTAAGATAGAAGACAGAAAAAACAAGAAAGCAGATTTAAACACAAGCAAAACCAGAAGTTCCAAAGCTAAGGCTCATGAAGTGTACATAGACGCTATAAAGGAAGTAAAAAGAAGTATCAAAAGAGACAAGAGGAAGTATACTGAGGAGTTGGCAAGAGAGGCAGAAGATGCTGCAGCCAAAGGAAATATGAGAGAACCGTAGCATCACAAATAAGATAACAGGGAAATACAAGCAAACAAGTTGCCTCATAAAATACAAGAATGGAAAACTGCTCAGCAATATACAAGAGCAAATGAAGAGGTGGACAGAATATTTTGAAGACCTTCTAAATAGACCAGCTCCACAAAATCCCCTGACATCCAGCCAGCAGAAGAAGAGCTACAAATTAACGGTGAAAGACCAACGAAGGAAGAAATTAAGAAAGCCATAAAGCTTCTAAGAGATGGAAAAGCGTCTGGACCTGATGGCATTCCAGCAGAGGCCATCAAAGCAGATATCGACATGGCTACAGAGCTGTTATATAAATTACTTGGTAAAGTCTGGGAAAAGAAAGAGATACCAGCAGAATGGAAGGAAGGATATCTGGTTAAGTTGCCTAAGAAGGGAAATTTACAAGAGTGCACAAATTATAGAGGAATAATGTTACTATCAGTGCCAGGAAAATTATTAAACAGGATTATCCTTGAGAGATTAAAAGAGTCCATAGACAAGAAACTGAGAGATGAACAAGCAGGTTTTCGACAAAACAGATCATGTACAGACCAGATAGCCACTTTGAGAATAATAGTTGAACAAAGTCAGGAATGGAAATCACCACTATACATCGGATTTGTGGACTACGAAAAGGCATTTGACAGTGTAGACAGAGAATCACTTTGGAAATTGATGAGGCATTATGGAGTTCCCCTGAAGATCATTAATTTATTATTTAATAAAGAAAACATATGAAGACATGACATTGGGTCTGAAAATACACAGGGAAAAGACAAAAATAATGAGAATAAATGCAGGTAATGATAACAGGATTCAACTTGAAGAAACACCATTACAAGATGTAGAATCATACACATATCTTTGCAGCAATATAGACAAAGTTGGAGGGACAGACAGTGATATCAAACTAAGAATACAAAAGCAAGAGGAGCTTTCACTGCATTGGGAAATATATGGAGATCAAGAGAAATCAGATCCAACAAGAAAATAAGAATCTTCAACTCAAATGTGAAGTCAGTCCTATTGTATGGCTCTGAGACATGGAGAACAACAAAGACAACAACCAATAAGCTACAGACTTTCATAAATGGGTGCTTGCGTAGAATAGAGTGATTAAAATGGTATGACAAGGTTACCAACGTGGAACTGATGACAAAAACTAGACAACTGCCAGTAGAACAAGAGATGAGAAGAAGACGATGGCGATGGATAGGACACACACTGAGGAAACCTGTTGATAGCATTACAAGGCAGTCCTTGTTCTGGAACCCCCAAGGCAAGAGAGGCAGAGGTAGACCAAGAAGCACATGGAGAAGAGAGCTGGAAACAGAGGTGAAAATGATGAGGAGAACGTGGAAAGAACTTGAGATGATGGCACGTGACAGGAGGACTTGGCATGTGTTTGTTGAAGGCCTATGCTACTTTGGGAGTGGAGGGTTATGAATGAATGAATGAATGTGATATAGTATATTATAGCATCGTGCACAGCTGGTTGTCATATATGGAAGACTCCGGATATGCCTCCATGCATATACTTGGGAGTCATGACCTACGTCACCCCCCACGATTATGAGTACCAAAATAGTTCTCCTTCTCTCATATATATATATGTAGCACTGTACTGCAAAAAGTCAAACTTCTGCTTCCTTTCAAGTCAGTTGTTGAAGAGTACAAAGTTGAAAAGGCAAGGCTTGCAATGATGCTACGCGAGTCAGCTGATGGCGTGGTTAAGTCCATTCAGCCCACACTGAAAACGGGAAGGAAGTGGAAAGTGGAAGAAGCTGTTGATGCTGCCCAAGAGTCACTGAAACTGAGGGAGGTAATCGGATACACACAAACGAATAGACGGGGATTTGGTCATGGAGACATCCGCTGGTGGTCCTAGGCATCAAGCAGGGAGCGCAGAGACATGGTAGTTCAGGAGATACGAGGAGCCGAGAATGATAAGAGGTTGCAAAAAGCAGTGCAGCAGGTCCAACAAGGCCAATGGACTACATGGGAAGGAGCCCTGCAGAGGTCCTTGACATGGAATGATATATGGCATATGGCACCTCTCAGGCTCAGCTTCGTTGTCAGATCACTGTATGACCTGCTGCCGTCGGCCACCAACCTTGTGAAATGGGGAAAGTCAGATGATGAGCAGTGCCCCCTGTGCCAGGGGAGGCAGACACTTAAACACATGCTCTCAGCGTGTAAGGTGTCATTAGGGCAAGGGCGATACACTTGGCACCATAACAAAGTGCTAAATGAGCTTGCTGCGACAATAGATCTGGCAAGGATGAAGGCGAATAGCAAACCCAGGCCGAGCACCGCAAATGCATACTTTCTGAGGGCAGGAAAGTCAGCACACCCCAAACCGAGTAAACCTGGTAGCAGTTTACCATCTCTTCTTGACTGTGCAAACAATTGGGAGATGGCGGTAGACCTACCTGGACGAGGGGCATATCCAGAGAGTATCCGAAAATCACGGAGACGGCCGGATATAGTGCTTCATTCTTTAGCAACGCTTCAGGTCATACTGATTGAACTGACCATGCCATTTGAATCCAGATTAGACGAACAACATTCGTTCAAAGCGGCCAAGTATAGTGATCTGGCCGCGGATCTGAGACACAATGGGTTCACTGCAAGGGTCATGGCTGTTGAAGTGGGCGCAAGAGGGCTTGTGGCTGCATCAGTGTATGATCTATTGAAACTGTTGGGGCTGAGGGGACAGTCGAGAACAAGGGCACTGAAGAGGCTTAGTGAAACTGCCGAAAAGGCATCAGGCTGGCTGTAGAACAACCGCAATGGGCAATGGAGATCGTGACAATAAACGCTGCGATACAGAAAACACCAGGAATTTTTCTAAGTCCACAATACGCTGAGTTTTGTGGTGTACTAGTGAACGGGCTGCAACTCAGGGGTGACAGGCGGTGTATACTATAAGGGGTGTCAGTATCAAAAGTCCAGTGGGGAATGCGCAGTGGCTAGACTCGTTGACTTTGCGATGGTGTCTCAGTGTGTGCGATGGAACGAACGGAATAATTTGTCTTCTCTTTGTTACTTTCACAATTGCCTCCACGGCTGGCGGAGTTGTGGATTTTAAAGTTGCTACCATAAGTGAAATGGGTTCATTTTCGATACAAGACAACAGGAAGCTGAAACGCTTGGGAGTCATGACCCAAGTGGGCCCGCCCCCCACTTAGAGTGTAAAGGAGTATATGGGTCAAAACACTTGTCGGACGGGGGGACTTCTTCTGATGATCAGATTGCTTCCTGTTGTATCGCTCTGTAAAGAGTTTCCTATCATATATATATATATATATATATATATATATATATATATATATATATATATATATATATATATATATATATATATATATATATATATACAAGGGGATTGACATAAGTCTTGGGCCTGACCATGAAGGACATGTCACAGAGAGCTGAAATTTTGTATAGTGTTTATTCCTTTTCAATATAGCCACCGTCTGAATTGACACACTTCTGCCATCTCTGCTTGACCTTGAAAAGACCTTGGGAGTAGAACACCCTATTTTTCAAACTAAACCAGTCATCACATGCCAGTATAACCTCTTCATCACTATCAAAATGATTTTCTTTCAGCTGTTTTTTAAGATTTGGGAATAGAAAAAAGTCTGATGGAGTCAAATCTGGAGAATATGGTGGGTGTGGAAGAATTTCAATATTCAAATCGTTGGCTGCCTGCTGCACAAGCCGTGCTTTGTGAGAGGGCGCGTTGTCTTGAAGCAAAGGAAGATTTTGAGTGTGCGTTATCCCTCGTTTCCTGGTCACAACCTTTCTTAGTTTGGTGAGAAGAACTGCATAGTACTGTCCCTTAACTGTGTTGCCACGAGGCAGATAATCTTTCAAAAGGACACCTATGCTGTCCCAAAAAACAGTCAGTATCACTTTTCCTGCAGATTTCTGCGCTCTCGGCTTGACAGGTGTTGGGGAGCCTGGGGTTTTTCATTGCATGCTGGCAATTTTGGATTCGGGGTCATAATGGTGTACCCAAGTCTCATCTACTGTCACTATGGTCTCCAAAAATTTTTTGACTGACACTTTTTGAGCAACTGTTGACAGCAATTTACCCTCGTTTGCTTCTGTTCACGTGTCAACAGTCGCGGAACCCAGCGTGCACACACTTTTCTCATGTTCAGTCTGTTGTGTAAAATTCTATAAACTGTTCTTTCATTCAGTTTTACTCTAATAGCTATCTCCACAATTGTCATTTTTCGATCCTGGTCAATGATTTTCTTCACTCTTGTTGCATTTTCATCGTTGCACTCTGAGGCTGGTCTACCAGATCTTGGCAGATCAGCAACATTTGAGCGGCCGCACTTAAACTGTTGACACCAGTTTTTTACCAAAGTATATGAAGGACAAGAATCACGAAACACTGGTTCCATCTCCCTGTGTATTTCTGTAGGTGTTTTTCCCTGAAACATCAGAAATGTTATCACAGCTCTGGCCTCCTTCTTTTCCATTGTTTTGTCAAATCTTTGGAGCAGCTGATCCGGTCAGTAGGGTACATTGCGCCGTGCACCGTAGCGGGAAAACACATTGAAGAAACAAACACGTACTTCACACATTCAGTGCAAATATGATGAACTTTAAATGTGCCTAGTTTCATCTTCGTCCTGTGACTCCTTCATGGTCAGGCCCAAGACTTATGTCATTCCCCTTGTATATATACACGGTCAAACTACATATGTACATTTATTTTTATTTATCGATATACAGACAGAGAGAAAGAGAGACCAAAAAACACATGGAGAAGGGAAATGGAGACAATGATGAAAGAGATAAAAAACATGTTATGGTAAGACACTGAACTGTTGACACACGGATGTAAATGCTAGGCATACATTTCTTGCATCTATCAATGTGACAACAACAACAAAAAACAGTATAATAATATTATTATTAATATTTATAGTAGATAACTCAAACCGCCTGTTGTTTCCACTAAATATTCAGTAAATTTGCTCAAAGTTGGCATTTTGACAAATAACGCAACATGCCCAATTTTTCAAATATTTAAAATTGCATAACTTTTGAACAAATTCACCTAGGGCACTAAATTTTGTACCAAAATGCTTAAAATAAAAAGATCTACCCATCTACATATGTTATTAACAGAAATATGTAATTTTAAAATTCAGTTTGAAGTACCTACTTAAAGCGCCATATACAGAAAAATCTGCTCCACAAACATCTCATTTCTAAGGTTTATTTCCTGTATGTGTCCTTATGTGCTTCTTTAAAGCACAATATACAGAAAATTCTGCCCCACACACATCACATTTATACGGTTCCACTCCTGTATGTGTCTTTTTGTGATTTTTTAAAGCACCGTTCTGAGAAAATTCTGCTCCACAAAAATCACATTTATAAGGTTTCTCTCCTGTATGTGTCCTTTTGTGATTCTTTAAAGTTCCATTTTGAGAAAATTCTGCTCCACAAACATCACATTTATAAGGTTTCTCTCCTGTATGTGTCTTTTTGTGATTCTTTAAAGTGCCATATTGAGAAAATTCTGCTCCACAAACATCACATTTATAAGGTCTCTCTCCTGTATGTGTCCTTTTGTGATTCTTTAAATGAGAATTTCTAGAAAATTCTGCTCCACAAACATCACATTTATAAGGTTTCTCTCCTGTATGTGTCTTTTTGTGATTTTTTAAAGTGCCATATTGAGAAAATTCTGCTCCACAAACATCACATTTATAAGGTTTCTCTCCTGTATGTGTCCTTTTGTGATTCTTTAAATATTCATTTAGAGAAAAGCCTGCTCCACAAACATCACATTTATAAGGTCTCTCTCCTGTATGTGTCCTTTTGTGATTCTTTAAATGAGAATTTCTAGAAAATTCTGCTCCACAAATATCACATTTATAAGGTTTCTCTCCTGTATGTGCCATTTTGTGATTCTTTAAAGTTCCGTTATGAGAAAATTCTGCTCCACAAACATCACATTTATAAGGTCTCTCTCCTGTATGTATCCTTTTGTGATTCTTTAAATGATAATTTGTGGAAAATTTTGCTCCACAAACATCACATTTATAAGGTTTCACTCCTGTATGTGTCCTTTTGTGATCCTTTAAAGTCCTATTTCTAGAAAATTCTGCTCCACAAACATCACATTTATAAGGTCTCTCTCCTGTATGTGTCCTTTTGTGAATCTTTAAACCAGAATATGTGGAAAATTTTGCTCCACAAACATCACATTTATAAGGTTTCTCTCCTGTATGTGTGCTTTTGTGACCCTTTAAAGTACTACTACTAGAAAATTCTGCTCCACAAACATCACATTTATAAGGTCTCTCTCCTGTATATGTCCTTTTGTGAATCTTTAAACCAGAATTTGTGGAAAATTTTGCTCCACAAACATCACATTTATAAGGTTTCTCTCCTGTATGTGTCCTTTTGTGATTCTTTAAAGTGCCATATTGAGAAAATTCTGCTCCACAAACATCACATTTATAAGGTTTCTCTCCTGTATGTGTCTTTTTGTGATTCTTTAAAGTGCCATATTGAGAAAATTCTGCTCCACAAACATCACATTTATAAGGTCTCTCTCCTGTATGTGTCCTTTTGTGATTCTTTAACTGAGAATTTCTAGAAAATTTTGCTCCACAAACATCACATTTATAAGGTTTCTCTCCTGTATGTGTCCTTTTGTGATCCTTTAAAGTGCTATTTACAGAAAATCCTCTTCCACAAACATCACATTTATAAGGTTTCTCCATTGTTTGTATCAATATGTTTCTCTTTAAACAACTATTTACAACAAAATCTGATTTTTCTTCTGTATGATTTCTTTTGTGCCATTTTAAATTAGAATCTTGAGCGAACTCTTTACCACAAACATCACACTTATAAGATTTTTCTACTGTAGGTTTATTACACGTGTAACATTTTTCTTTTGCATTTGTCATTTTATGATCACTTTGAGAAAATTCTTCTCTACAAACAAATTTGTAATGCGACTTGCCATTATGCTGCATTATGGGTTTCTTTAAATAATCATTTGTAGAAAAAATTCTATAAACATCACAGTTGTTAGGCACCTCTTCTATATGCTGCATTATATGTGTCTTTAGATAACCAAAATGAGCAAACCCCATATCACAGAGATCACACTTATAATGTTTCTGTGCTATGCATATTCTTTCTTGTTGCCAAAGACTAGATTGTGTAGCTAATTCTACATTACCAATATTATTTATATAACACTTTTCTCTCATATGTGAAAGCTCATGTTCACTACAGTCACCTTTTTTGTCAAACTGTTTTCCACAAACATTACAGCCAAAATGTTTCTCTTTTGTACCTATTATTATTTCATCTGATTGTACACTGCCACATAATTTAAAACCTTCATTACTTCCACTGTTGAGAGTATATTCCTTATAGACTGTTGTTGATTCCCTGTAACAGTTTTCATTTTGTATGGCTGCAGTTTGGGGAGACTCATTCAAGTCTACAGCCATTATCTCAGAGTCTGTCAAATTCAGTGATAGTGCCTCACTCAGTCTTGACATGATGTTATTGTCTGTATTCAGTGCTGCAGCTGCAGAACTTATTTTCATCTCATTCACAACTTTTTGTGTGAATTTTGGCAACACTTCAAGGAATGCAGCATTCTGCATTGGTTCACTCTTTATAAAATTGTTCATAATTTTCACATCTGAAATATCAACACTAGAGTGTAGACGTGAGCCCTGGTTACTGGAATGGTCACCTGAAATTCATTGAATAAAAAATAATGAAAAAACTTCAGATAATTATGCCTTGCACATAAAATGTTAATTCTTTACAGTTTATAGTATTATATTAGGCATGTATTTTTTTTTCGTACGCCCACTATTACTCGAGGCGAAATCTCAGGTTAGTATGTCTAGCCTGAGCCTGATTTTACGCGAGTTTCCACTTTTTTTATTGCACAGAGACAGGTATCCCTTGCTATTCAGGCAGATACTCGCCAATTTTGGAGGTACCCATTAGAGCTGGGTAGGCTCAGAAGCTGCCAGTCCCTGGTCGATGACACTGCTTCAAATGTGCTCACCAGGGCTCAAGTTAATCCAGTTCAAACCCCGGTCGACAAAAAATCTTCAAATGTCCTCACCCCGGTTTGATCCTGGGTCACCTGGTCGCCAGTGCAGTGTGGTAACCACTACGCTAGCGTGGCTTCCTAGGCATGTATTAAATGTCATACAACTTTAAGAATGATTTAGAAGCGGTGTTTGTTTCTGATTGATTTATGTATAAAGACATGTCAGTGGGTATCTCAGGAATGTACAGAATGAATATATCTTATCTTCTGGCATAGCATGCTAATACTTTCACCATTTGGCATGAAGTTCTACATACATAGTCTAGCGTCATTATATAATTTAAGCAGATTAAGAATAAGCAATAATATTATCTGTGTTTATATTTTTAAAAATAAAGTTGTATACTGACATTCTAGGTAGTTCCCAACAGCTGAGCAATTCTGTTAAATAAAATACAGCCTGATGGCTATCTATGACAGTATCAGTTGATGTGCATGTTGTGGCAGCGCCAGGCAGCTCATTAAGTGTTTGGAAATTCATACTACCGTCATTCTCATTTTTAAGTCACAGAGTTGCTTGTTTACAAACTATTTATGGTTTCTAAAGCTGTTGTAAATGGTCAGAAAAACAACGTTCTGTCACTCTTAACATGATGGAACCACTGTGTGAGAATCCAATGGAAATGAAATCAGATCAGCTTTTGGATCCACAGAAAATGTGTCATCACTGTGGCACAACAGCTGGTGAGCAAAGTTATGTGCAGTAATATTTTGAAGTAAATGAATTTCACACATTGGTAGTCTGTTTAATTTTCTGAAAGCATTTTAGGCGTGAAACTTTTAAGCAACTGTTTAGTTCATCTGCTGGTGTTGATTGTCACAGGAAATTTTTCCTTAAAGTCATTTGTAAGCACTTCCACAGCACTTCCTATTAACTCTTTTCAATTCTTGACTTTTTCAAGACTTTTTTGTGTTGTTTTTAGGTGACATTTTTTAAAAGCATGTAATATATTTATAAACTTGTGTAAAAGCCCATAATAAGACAGGAATTAAATTCAAAAGAACCAATACCTAACAGCAATTTTACTTATTGAAAAGTATTTTTTTTAAAACCCCTGTACATCACCACAGTACAGGAACTACATAGCAGCAGCAAGGATAACAATGTGTGTATACGGGATCACACATTCTATAAATATATTTTTGTGCACACCATCATTTGCGGAAATTTTTTTGTCGAGTGTTATTATTTTTGGGAGAGCACATATAAGGGAAACAATACAATTAATATCTAAACAAATGCAAAATGTAAAAAACTAGTTTTTATTTAAAAGTATGTCCAATTTTGTACATCATTCGAAAAAAATTATACAAATCTGATCATAAATTAATTAATAAAAAAATTAATTAAATTGTTAGGCAAAAAGGGGCAATAACTGGGCTTATGTGGTATTTATTGCAATAATTTATTATAATGTAATTATCCAAGGTCATAATAATTGTAGAGTTGGTCATAAAAATGTACATAAACTGATTGTTAATGTTATTGTTAATCAGAATCGACCTCACTGCACTCAGGGTAAACCCATAGGTGCTCAGTCTTCCTCAGCAAATGTCGAAGAGTATGAATGCTAATTGTACCTGTAGCATGCTGGTTGTACATATGACGGATGCATCCTCTCATGTCCATCTCTGCTAGTTCCATGTTTTACGCCAAACTCCAACAATCTCTGCCTTGTTGATTCATCCATTAGTGTCATTTTCTAGCAGGTGATCATTAATCACCCTTAGTATATCTCCCTTATCCATATCCAGTGTCCTCACTATGAGTGCTCTCGAGGCCAGTCTTCAGCTCTCTCATTGCCACGCACCCCTGCATGACCAGGACAGTAGATCCACACTAGTTCTAGGAGATTTGAGGATTCTATTGATGTTTTCATTTCCTGCCGCATCCATCTGTTCTAAACTTTCCGAGGCATGGCTTGAGAGTCTGACAATATAATTGCACTGGTTGACTGAGTTTCAGACAGCCACCTCGGTGCTGCAGTAACTGCCTCTACCTCCATTCTCATGCTGGTGGTTGTTGTCATGTAGGCTCCACTCTGTTCAGCAACATTGCTGCCCTTTATTCTTGCAGAGAAGTTCCATCCTGATTTCTCACCATGAACTACAGACCCATCAGTGTACACAATGGCATCATCATCCCCAGCATGATCATTTATCAGCTGATTAATCTCCAGCTCTGCTTTTCCACTGCCCCAAGTTCTGCACTTTCTGCCAAGGCTAATAACGACCTGCTGGTAGTTTATCCAGTTCTCCCCTGACTTACTCCACTCTTCCCTTTTGGATATATTTTCAACCATGGTCACCTGACCAATCGTAGCCTTTGCCTCACACACTGAGGTATTCAAGAATTTAAAAAATACTAGTCTAGCTCATTAAAATAATACAAATGTACTTTTATTTAAAACATTATCGAAGAATGAGCAGATTTTGAAAAAAAATCAAAAGATTCTGATAATAAATTTATTAATTAATTAGAGAATAATTAAAACAGGTATGTAGAATTGGGCACTATTGGAAAATTTTGAATTTAAAAAAAAATAGACTAAGATTTCTGAAGAAATTGAAATTTACAATCATATGTTAGATGAATAAAGAAATAAATGATATAAAGATTGTTTTAGTATTTATAGCTTTCAAAAAGGTTGTTTCTATTTTTTAGGAATCAAAGAAAGGTGTTGATGGCACTTCAATTTGTTAGCATTTTTTTGTTTTCAATACCTATAGTTGCCCAACAATGTTTACAATTTTGTAAAAAGTAGCAGTACATTTATGGTATAACTGAATGTGTGGTGCTGATTTATTTTTTGATGGCATTATGTTAACAGTATTCAGCTTCAACTAAGATGCTTCTTTGCTTAAAAAGGGAGCAGAAGAAGCTTATTTACATGCTGGCGGAGGACTGTGGAGGCTGAGATGCAAAGAATGAACCAGAGTTGGGGCACTGTACGAAGGATGGCCACCGACCGAGCAAAGTGGAATCAATTTGTTGTTGCCCTACAAGACGCCACTAGGCGTGATGGCCACTGACTGTTTTGACGGTCAGTGGCTAAGGATCAAAGAAGAAGAAGAATGTTAAGAGTGAATATTCTGAGTTCACACGGTTCCTTAATTAGTTCCTCCAAAAAATCTATTTGAAGGTAACAATTTGGTCTTTCTAGTTCTTCAACATTAAGATGATTCTTTTTCCATTCTTTAAAAATAATACAGCTGTTAACCCTTGCCATGTCAAGAAAATGATTTTAAAAAAAAAGATTTTCCAAAATGTCTTTGTTTTCCTAAGAACTTGATATTAATTAATTGGTCAATTTTATCCACCCTACCCATCAATCAATACTCTTTAGCTCCCCGAGCAGCATAGGCCTTCAACAAACACATGCCACGCCATCCTGTCCCGTGCCATCCGCTCAAGTTCTTTCCATGTTTACATCATCATTTTCATCTTTGTGTCAAGTTCTCTTCTCCATGTGTTTTTCTGGTCTACCTCTGCCTCTTTCCCTGGGGATTCCAGTACAAGGACTGCCTTGTAATGCTATCAACTGGTTTCCTCAATGTGTGTCCTATCCATTGCCAGCGTCTTCTTCTCAACTCTTGTTCCACTGGCACTTGTCTGGTTTTTGTCATCAGCTCCACATTTGTTACTTTGGCATACCATCTCAGTCCTTCTATTCTATGCAAGTCTGTAGCTTTTTGGTTGTTGTTTTGGTGTTCTTCATGTTTCAGAGTCATACAATAGGACTGACTTGACATTTGAGGTGAAGATTCTTATTTTCATGTTGGATTTGATTTCTCTTGTTCTCCATACGTTTCCCAATGCAATGAAGCATATTTTATAAATCAAGATTTCATATCTACAAGTTGATACGCATATACAAATAGCAAATTCAGCTCACTCAAAAGCGTATTTTATGAATCAAGAGAACATACTCAAGTTGCTGAGTCTACATACCAAGATCACTTAATCGCAAGTTGATTTGTCAAGATATCAAGCTCCATTTACCAAGTTCAGCTACTCACTACATCAATATATGAAGTGAAGTCATCAACTTTCATTGTATATTGCATGATGTAAATTCACTCTGACTAGCTTCATTGCACAAAACTCATTTGTTACAAGAAGATCATTTGAGAAGAGCTCCAGTCTAGCCAGTGCCTTTCAGAGATCTAACAGCAGACATTTTTTTGAGACAACGGTCAACAGTTTATCAACGCTTGGGAGAGATTCACAAATACTGAAGGACAATATATCTTCCAAGTTCTCATTACTACAAAGCTCTGCATCAGTACGTCCTCATCTTGGAGATAAACCCACACAACATACCATATACCAATACTGGACAGTCTATGCATACCTGTTGTGGTGAAGTGGGATGTTATAAATATTTATATGGGACTTAGTGTACTGACTGAGATCAGCTGTGAAGGTATATATATCTATTAAGAGTAGTGTATTATAGATAACCTTACTTGCTACCACATATCTATATATCTCAGTCAGAATTATTCTGGAATAGTGTGATGACTACGTTATGTGTCTAGGGTATGTGTATGATGAGGTGTAAGTCACAACAACAGACAGATAAACAATTTAATTTAATCCACTACTCTTGACAACACTGTGACACTCACATACATATAACACTCTATGAGAATATCTTAAGGAGTCACTGATAACTTTTCAAATAACAATATGTATTCATGGTTATCATAAAGGTATATGTGTCCTGATTCAAATACAAAGGAACCAGGAATCACAATCAATTTTAATTACAAGTATATGTACAGACTTTATCAATATGAATATTGTAGTGACATATATTATTAAAATATCCTATGTGTGTCAGTTGTGTAGTGGTAATATGAGGTAATACTGGTTTTGTTTTGTTCAAGCTCTGTTGGTATTTGTCATCATGACTTCAATAGTTTGTCTTTTGGGACTATTATTGTAGATGTTCTCAGTTCCTGATATTAAGACAATTAAATTCCCCTCTGAATGTTATTTTTACAAAGTTATTTCAAGATGAGGGGACATAATGTTGAGCTCAGCTGGCCAAATCAGCTTATCTTGCGTGATGGCGGCAGGAAAGGACTCCTCTGCTCGAATTCTCCTCTGGGCTCTGGAGACACCTCACTGATAGCTAAAAAGACCAAGGAGTATGCTGTCCGACTCTGGATTCAGCAAAGCTCTGACCAGGTGCTGCTCAGTACCATCAAGACCACGGTCCCTGAAATCAAGAAGGATGTACCTTCTACTTCATAACTAACTTATACTCTCTTTTACACTGATCACAACACATCACAAACATTGAGTTCAGAGCGTTAGGCCAACTGTCAGCTTCATCTGAAATACTTTATACCAGTATTTACCTCCTTAATGGTTACCACGCCTCTGCACTTCCAGCATTATTTCTGTCTAATCAATCATCCAGGTGTCAGTGTACTATTTGGCCATTCCATGCCGTTTTACTTCCCTCCGACACCCTCTGTTCAGGCTGGAGCATTATAGGCTTTATCTCCTGTTTGCCACTGAACTACACATATATATACAGGCATAAATTAACAATTTACATTCAATTTTCAGTAAAAGATACTGAATGGTTCAAGCTTACCACAATTTCATGGAAATAAACACAGATACGTTGATTAGCAATGAATTCTGGCACAATTACTGGCACAAATTCCCATCTGCTTATGTTCCAGGCTTTTATTTAACACAAATATGAGCTGGCTTCAACGCACTGTTGCTTTATCAAGATTATTTGCACTAGTGGTCTCGAACTAACGCTCCTAAGTGAGTATATCAGCGAGTCTAGCCAATGAGGCCACGTTTCGACAAGTGTTTGAAAAAATGTTACCTTTTCACGTCTCCCCTAACAACGAAAGATAGTATTTATAGCCCGACCAATCGTGGTTAGTCTTTCATTTGTTGCGCTCCAATCAATTTGGAGTTTACATGGTAGGCTAATTCTGTAACGTAAGATTTTTTTCAAACACGTTATAAAAAAATTTTATGAGCAGAAATGATTCCATGCTGTCAGGCATCCCCACTATTTTATTTTGGGTATAATTTATTAATTCCTGGACTATTTGCGTAACGTTTTACATATTCTTTGTCAGCAAGCCCTAAGGAACCCAAATATCCAAATTTAAAAGAGCTACGTGGCTGCGTTCAAAATATGTATTTTCTACCTCCTGTTTCGAAGATGTGCTGTCTGGGTACTGTTATGTTTTCAACCGTAAACCCATCTATTGTTATCTTTCCTAATAAGCGTTTTTTATGATTTTTAAAACCTAACTCTGGGAAGGGTAGTGAATTTATCACTGTCCGTCCGAAAAAGTTAGTGCTTGTAGCCTAACACGCGTGATAGTAGCATTTGTGTATCGCGCGACGCGTGTTGCATGCGTTCCTGATTTTCAGCCCTCCCTCTCTCTTTATCCTTTAGTCCATCTGTTCGTTCGTTCCGCCGTGTATAAAATGGAATGAATGAAATATTAAAATTAGGTCATTGTTCAGCTTGGTATCTCAATGTTTTTCCAAGAAATACAGCACACGTTTCATTGAAGAAAGCGGGTAATAATATAGTAAGCTTTTACTATCAACGTGAAAGCGTTACAATTTGCAGACGAAGCAGAAAACAAGGGGGATTTCGAGTACTGTCATTGTGACAGCACTGTTCTTTACCATTCTTCTTCCTTTATTTATTATATGTATTTATTAGGCTTTTATTTTTATATTTACTTGATAATTTTATATATGTGGATTAGAATATTCCACGACACCTCCCCTCTTAAAACAGACATTATATGTCAGTCCTTTATTCTATATTCACATAGAGAAATTTATTATTATTTCTGGGGTTTACGGTGATTCTCATCACACGGATGGCGGCTTAAAAAATCTGCTCCCAAATTGGTTTTTCCAGATATATACTCAATGCTAAAATTATATGGAGCCAAAAGTAAAGACCATCGGAGTAACCTGGAGTTCTCATGCCTAGCCTGTGCTAGAAACGATAAAGGTTTGTGGTCTGTTTGCAACTTAAATGCCTTCCCATATAGATAAATATTGAATTTCTTTATCGCCCATATTACTGCAAGACATTCTTTTTCGCTAGTTGAGTAGTTGATTTCAGCTTTATTCAACTTTCTGCTAGCATATGCCACTGGGCTTAATTCCCCATCCAATGCATCTGATTTCTGTAGTAGAGTTGCACCTAACCCAATATTACTTGCATCCGTCCTTACAATGAATTCTTGACTTAAGTCAGGTAATTTCAAAATGGGTTTACTTGTGAGCTTTTCCTTCAATTCTTGGTAAGTCATTTCACATTGTGGTGTCCATGTAATGCGATCTGGATGTCCTTTACGTGTCAATTCAGTTAATGGTGCACATATGGAATTAAAGTTTTTGATATACTTCTGGTAGAAACCACATAATGAGACAAAGGATCTCACGTCCTTCTTGGTTTGTGGTCTCGGGGCTTTCTGTAGTTTCTCTAAATTCTTTGGGTCAGGGGTCATGTTTCCCTGATAAACTGTGTGTCCCAAAAATTCCAATTCTTTACATCCAACGCAACATTTGGTTGGTCGGGCTGTTAAATTTGCCTCCCTAAGTCGATCAAACAGCATGTTCAGAGAGTCAATGTGTTCCTCAAATGTTTCTGTTGCTATAAGGATATCATCCATAAAATTTGTTATACAGGGATTATTCAGAGGATCCAATAATTTTCTCATCATTCTAGAGAAGACACTAGGCGCATTCTTCAATCCAAATGGCAATCTATTAAACTCATAGTGTCCTTCTGAGGTACTAAAAGCTAGGTATGGTCTAACCTCAGGCTTTACTGGAATCTGATAATATCCTTTACTCAGATCCACTTTGGAGAAATATTTAGCTTTATTTAGTCTGGCAAACAGCTGATTTGTATCCGGCAATGGATCCACCTGTCCTTCTGTAATAGCATTCAGTCTCCTGTAATCTATACAGAGTCTATGTTCTCCAGAGGGCTTCCTTAAGAGTACAACACCGGAACTATACGAAGATTCACTGTGTGAAATAATTCCTTCCTTCAATAGATAGTCTATCTCTTCCTTCAAAGCTTTCTCCTTAGCAAACGGAATCGAATATGGTTTCATACAGACAGGTGTGGAGTCTATTAGTTTCATATCATATTCCAATAGGTTTGTATGCCCTGGTCGGTCTGTTAACACCTCTGCATGATTATTTAGAACCTGTTGCACTCTCTCTTTCTGAGTTTTCGTTAAATGTGTACTGATTTTCACCTGTGCTGCTGTCTCACAGGGGTGTAATGGATATTCAAATGATGAAAGTGGTTCCTTTTTCATCTCCATGGCGATGGACAAGGTCAACAAGTGTGTCTCTTCCTGATGTTCTCTTTCCAAATATTTCTTCAGGAGATTCACATGATAGATTTTTTCTTTCCCCTTCTTATCTATCTTATAATTTGTTCTAGACACCTTCTCTAAAACTGTATATGGACCCTGCCATCCAATTTGTAACTTATTCTGACTCCCAGGCAAAAGAAGCAGTACTTTCTCTCCCACAGCCAAATTTCTGTCCTTCGCCTTCCTGTTATAATAGGCAGCATGTTTCTTCCTGGCTTGTTTCAAATTTTCATTGGCAAGTTTCCAGCCAGTTTTTAACCGAGTGGTCAGCTCATTCACATATTGGTATGAAGATGTAATGTTTTCCTCTGCCTTTTCATCAGTCCACGTTCTTAACATAGCTTCGAGTGGACCTTTTATTGGCCTTCCAAACAATAATGTTGCCGGGGCCATACCGGTTGAACTATGGGGTACCTCCCGATAAGCAAAGAGGGCGGCGTGCAGGTACTGGTCCCATGTATCTGGTTTTTTCGTGTGCCAACTTTCTCAGGATCGACATCAATGTGCCGTTAAATCTTTCCACTTGGCCGTTCCCTTGGGGATGATACACACTACAATGGAAGTGTTTGGCCTGGAAGATCCTGAAAACTTCTTCCGTTAGTTTCCCCTTGAACTGAGAGCCATTATCAGTCAAGATTTGATTGGGAAAGCCTAACCTTGTGAAAATTGTGAGCAATGCCTCTGCCACATGTTTTGAATCAATCGATGACAGGGCTACTGCCTCTCCCCACATAGAACAAGTGTCCACCAGAGTCAGAATGTAGCTGTTCCTTCTCTTGGTTCGGGTGAGAGGTCCCACAAGATCCACGGCAACTCTCTCAAAGGGTGTTCCCACTATGGGCATTTCCCCCAGAGTTGCTGGTGCAGTCCAATGTTTAGGTGCTACTCGTTGGCACTCTGGACAGGATTTTACATATCGTTTGATATCTTCAGTTATTCCTGGCCAGAAATAGTGACAAGCTATTCGCTGTCCTGTTGCGCTGATTCCCATATGACCACTGAAGGGAATCGCATGCCCTAGTTCCAACACTTTAGTCCTATATGAAGTGGGAAGGACCAGCTGTCCGTGACCATTGGATTCAGATCCAGCCTTCCTATATATCAGTTTTTTCTTCATATAAAACTCTCCCTTGCCTGGAGGTGTATGAGATTTGGGCAACTTCTTGAAACATGGCTTGAGTGTTTTGTCCTCAGCCTGTGCCTTCCTCATCTCATCTGGGTGAGTATTTATGGGATTATCCTCCTCCTTCTTTGTCTGTGATCTGGTCTGCACTGTTGCCAATATCACAGGTCTCTTGGGATTCCCCAAGAAGACATATCTACACCCCAATATTAGAGGGTAGATTGGCTCATTTATCACTGCTGCTTTTATGATTCCTTCCACATATCGCGTTTTCACTTTTATTCGGGCGACGGGAAGTGTCATGGTAGCTACATCCTTGGTTGCAGTTTGAATCTCCACTGTTTCCGTGGTGTATTGATCGGCCTGCACCAGGTGAGAACTCACAACGGAATCGTAATCTAAACCGGTATCATATAAACATCTTATAGTGACACCATTACAGATGACATCTTCACACACTGGGGGGTGGTATGGTTCCTGTAATTCTTCAGGTTTGCCCTTCTTTTCCTTTTTCCCCGATGTCATAGCAGCAAAATGAGGAGGTTTCCTTCTACAATGGTCAGTGTCATGATTGTTCATCTTACAATTTTTACACCACCTTTTTCCTTGGTTGAAAGATTTTCTTTCATCATATTTCCTTTCATCGAATTGTGGGAATTTATTTTTATTTTCATACCGTGGCCTATCAAATTGGTGCTTACCTTTATTTTGATCCTTAGGATCAAATTTATTAAAGTTCTGTGGTGCCCTAAAGTTATCCACTTGTTTCTTTTTATTACCTGTTACCTCTGCTTGAGCTGCTTGATACCTTTCAGCAACATTTAGCAACTCACCCAGCCTCTCTGCACCTTGTTCCATGAGAAACTTTCTCAGGTCTGGAGCCATGGACTCTCTTAATTGCTCTATAAGGACCATTTCCTTAAGATCTTGGGTTTTCCCCAGAGAAGTCCATTTCTCCAAGTATGTCTCTATTCGTGCAGAGAACTGGTGATAGGTTTCACCTGACAGTAGTTTAGCATTCCTAAATTTTTTCCTATAAAATTCTGCATTCTTTTCATACCTTAACAAAAGAGCCTGCTTTAGCATGTCATAATTTTCCTGATCACCTCTGCTCATTTTTGCAAAAACTTCATAAGCTGCCCCACGAAGTCCCTGAGATAACTTTAAGCTCCACCTTTCTCTCTCTAACCCATACGTGGTAGCTAATAGCTCATACCTATTTAGGTAGCTCTCAATATCATCGTCTTTCTCAACAAAATGATCTAAATGAAAATTCATAGCTGAGGTTGAGGCTCCTTGGCTAGCAGTGGCATCAGAGGCAAAGGGACTGGCACCATTTTCAGGAGCATGGCCCTGAAACTCAAACTCCCTTAGTCGTAACTCATGTTCCCTTTGTAATCTCTTCTCCTCCTTTTCTGCTTCCCTTTCTGCAGCTAATTTCTTGTCTTCCCTTTCTGCAGCCTGTCTTCTTTCCTCGGCTTCCAATGCTTTAGCCTCTTTGTCCGCCTCAATCTGCAACCTCTTAGTCTCAGCCTCAGCTTGCAACCTCTTAGTCTCAGCCTCAGCTTGCAACCTCTTAGTCTCAGCCTCTAACTTTCTTTCGGCCTCTTTTTCTAATCTTCTTTCTTCGCGTTCAATAAATTTATCACATTCCGTAGTGACATAGGCAACCATAACTTGCCCATCTAATCCTAACTCTTTTGCAGTCTGTACAGCAGCAGATCGAAACTTGGCCAGGTCCGCCATTGTCTATCAGGTAAATTTCTACAATGTCTAACCAACAATTTAATCTCTAAATATATCTAATGGACAACACAGGCACCGTGAGCTCAACCTTATTTAATTCCACCCAAGGATACCTTTTAATTCTTATATTCCCTGAAGTGAATTACCCCCCAATATTTTTAATAGGGAAAGATTCAAAATCCCAAGAGCGAGACCCCAATATATGTGGTGAAGTGGGATGTTATAAATATTTATATGGGACTTAGTGTACTGACTGAGATCAGCTGTGAAGGTATATATATCTATTAAGAGTAGTGTATTATAGATAACCTTACTTGCTACCACATATCTATATATCTCAGTCAGAATTATTCTGGAATAGTGTGATGACTACGTTATGTGTCTAGGGTATGTGTATGATGAGGTGTAAGTCACAACAACAGACAGATAAACAATTTAATTTAATCCACTACTCTTGACAACACTGTGACACTCACATACATATAACACTCTATGAGAATATCTTAAGGAGTCACTGATAACTTTTCAAATAACAATATGTATTCATGGTTATCATAAAGGTATATGTGTCCTGATTCAAATACAAAGGAACCAGGAATCACAATCAATTTTAATTACAAGTATATGTACAGACTTTATCAATATGAATATTGTAGTGACATATATTATTAAAAATATCCTATGTGTGTCAGTTGTGTAGTGGTAATATGAGGTAATACTGGTTTTGTTTTGTTCAAGCTCTGTTGGTATTTGTCATCATGACTTCAATAGTTTGTCTTTTGGGACTATTATTGTAGATGTTCTCAGTTCCTGATATTAAGACAATTAAATTCCCCTCTGAATGTTATTTTTACAAAGTTATTTCAAGATGAGGGGACATAATGTTGAGCTCAGCTGGCCAAATCAGCTTATCTTGCGTGATGGCGGCAGGAAAGGACTCCTCTGCTCGAATTCTCCTCTGGGCTCTGGAGACACCTCACTGATAGCTAAAAAGACCAAGGAGTATGCTGTCCGACTCTGGATTCAGCAAAGCTCTGACCAGGTGCTGCTCAGTACCATCAAGACCACGGTCCCTGAAATCAAGAAGGATGTACCTTCTACTTCATAACTAACTTATACTCTCTTTTACACTGATCACAACACATCACAAACATTGAGTTCAGAGCGTTAGGCCAACTGTCAGCTTCATCTGAAATACTTTATACCAGTATTTACCTCCTTAATGGTTACCACGCCTCTGCACTTCCAGCATTATTTCTGTCTAATCAATCATCCAGGTGTCAGTGTACTATTTGGCCATTCCATGCCGTTTTACTTCCCTCCGACACCCTCTGTTCAGGCTGGAGCATTATAGGCTTTATCTCCTGTTTGCCACTGAACTACACATATATATACAGGCATAAATTAACAATTTACATTCAATTTTCATTAAAAGATACTGAATGGTTCAAGCTTACCACAATTTCATGGAAATAAACACAGATACGTTGATTAGCAATGAATTCTGGCACAATTACTGGCACAAATTCCCATCTGCTTATGTTCCAGGCTTTTATTTAACACAAATATGAGCTGGCTTCAACGCACTGTTGCTTTATCAAGATTATTTGCACTAGTGGTCTCGAACTAACGCTCCTAAGTGAGTATATCAGCGAGTCTAGCCAATGAGGCCACGTTTCGACAAGTGTTTGAAAAAATGTTACCTTTTCACGTCTCCCCTAACAACGAAAGATAGTATTTATAGCCCGACCAATCGTGGTTAGTCTTTCATTTGTTGCGCTCCAATCAATTTGGAGTTTACATGGTAGGCTAATTCTGTAACGTAAGATTTTTTTCAAACACGTTATAAAAAAATTTTATGAGCAGAAATGATTCCATGCTGTCAGGCATCCCCACTATTTTATTTTGGGTATAATTTATTAATTCCTGGACTATTTGCGTAACGTTTTACATATTCTTTGTCAGCAAGCCCTAAGGAACCCAAATATCCAAATTTAAAAGAGCTACGTGGCTGCGTTCAAAATATGTATTTTCTACCTCCTGTTTCGAAGATGTGCTGTCTGGGTACTGTTATGTTTTCAACCGTAAACCCATCTATTGTTATCTTTCCTAATAAGCGTTTTTTATGATTTTAAAACCTAACTCTGCGAAGGGTAGTGAATTTATCACTGTCCGTCTGAAAAAGTTAGTGCTTGTAGCCTAACACGCGTGATAGTAGCATTTGTGTATCGCGCGACGCGTGTTGCATGCGTTCCTGATTTTCAGCCCTCCCTCTCTCTTTATCCTTTAGTCCATCTGTTCGTTCGTTCCGCCGTGTATAAAATGGAATGAATGAAATATTAAAATTAGGTCATTGTTCAGCTTGGTATCTCAATGTTTTTCCAAGAAATACAGCACACGTTTCATTGAAGAAAGCGGGTAATAATATAGTAAGCTTTTACTATCAACGTGAAAGCGTTACAATTTGCAGACGAAGCAGAAAACAAGGGGGATTTCGAGTACTGTCATTGTGACAGCACTGTTCTTTACCATTCTTCTTCCTTTATTTATTATATGTATTTATTAGGCTTTATATTTACTTGATAATTTATATATGTGGATTAGAATATTCCACGACACCTGTGCATAATATTACAGTGGAGGAGCATTGAGAGACTGTTGCATATACACCCATTGTTGCATACGTGGATTATATTTGATGAAGGTGTACTTCAGAGAGGTCCTCTTCATGAAGACATAGATTGACCAGGCATGCACAGATGCCGGTGATACTTTTTCATTCAGCCTTCTTCCATAAAGTTAATCTTCTATAATCAAGAAGATGCAAGGCCAGATTGGATGCTAGGACGACATCAGTTTATTAATAGACAATGCTCCAGTAATTACTTCCAAGAGATATACATTGATAAGACTATGGCATGACCTAGCCAGTCGCTATGCAGTCTTCTACTGATAAGATGTCAGTTGACATTCTTTCTGCAAAGTTTATTGAATAAGTTCACAAAAATACAGCATATAATATATGTATATATTTAATTGATAAACTCGATAACTGTTTTGATCATTATCTAGTTAGTTAATGTATCACTCGTGCTGTCAGTGTTAAATATTTACATATAGGTAAAATTCTACATTTAGATGAGGGTAGGGGCTCTTTCTTAATCAAGATCTAAAGGTAAAAACTGTCATGGGGAAATAGAACACTTTCCATAATTTACTCATCATCATGTGACGTATTCTTTCCAGAACGTTGTCTCCATTACAGCTGCTCTGAATGCATCACGATTCTGGGCAAGTCGACCTGCATCAGCCAAAGACAAGTTCAGACTCTCTGTGATGTCCTGGGTCCACCGTCGTCTAGGTCGACCCCTTCCCCTTTTTCCAGGGACCATGCCTTCCATCACTGTTTTTTCCATAATTTACTAGAAAACACTATCTAGAGGAGAGCATTCGCCTTTTCTTCTTTTTGTTCTGATCTCAAATAGGTCTCTTTCTTTCTTAATGAGCCAATTTCTAGAGATCTTCTTGATAACATTCCATAAGCCATCCCCAGCAACAACAACTATTGCAGTTGCACCAAGGGCCTATGAATGTTTTCATGAATATGTTATTATTCAGGATTTCTTCATGGATAAAAACCTATGTAGTTTCAGAGCATTCTTTAAGAGAACACAAGATGAAGACAACTGATTCAAAAATAGAACATTTTAAGAAGTGACATAAGTTTAGGTTATTGTGCTTGCAACTTCATTATGTGAGAGAATCACATCAGAAATTATCACAAAAAATATTGTGGTGGTCCTATGCTTCTCAAGGAACAAAGAAGGTACAATCTTTTATTGATGAGAAGAACATTTATGAAACACTGTTTTGCTGCCAGTTGTGAAACAGAATTTAGGACTAAGCTACATCTTCAGATGATACTAGACTGGTAACATGTATAATCTTGTTGAATATGCTACTTTTTCTGCTTGTTCCTACAGGTGATACTAGATTACAGACAAGTGTATCATAGATGTCAAAGGCGATTTTGTTACCATGGTGGTTTAAGCTCTAAGATCTTTTAATGTTTGATTTACCATGACTACTTTTTTAACCCTCTTCCAATAAATTAGCTATTGATTCAGAATTTCACCTCACAAAGGCCACCTTTTAAATATAACATCAAAATGGAAGAAAACAGTGTTACAGAATGAGTTAGATCCATAGGGTGGCAAACATCTTGAAGTAACACAATAAAGACAGCACACCAGCCTACATTATAAGCACCAGTATTCAGCCTCAACTAAGATGCTTCTTTGCTTAAAAAAGAAGCAGAAGAAGCTTATTTACATGCTTACCGAATACATCTTTCCATATATCTGACTGTTTTACTTCATGCCATTCTGATCTCTTCCTGTCCATGCTTCCAACTTTCTGGGAATTAATGTCTGAATCTTTAGAGACACTACTCCAGTCACATTCCTGGATAACATGCAAACAAAATCATAGGTTATGTGAAGGATTTCTGAAATCACCACCAACCAATACTTTTATCACCAGGTTCAACTTTGAGACAGTCAACAGTTCCAGAGTGTTTGAAGTATATTTGTATAAAAAACAAAGTCTGTGGTCTATACCATTAAATAATTTCTCACTGTCCACAAAGACTTACTTACTTACTTAGTCGTTCCCCTTCTACCGTGAGGTGTAGAGGTTTGGAAGAGAGAGCGCCAGACTATCCTATCGGCTGTCTTCCTCCTGGCCTGGTTCCATTCTAGTCCTCGGTCCTTCAAAGATTGTCTAATGTTGTCCTCCCAGCGGACTCTGGGTCGTCCTGGGGGTCTGGATCCTTGGCTCTTTGTTTCCCATGCTTGTCATGGTAGCCGATCTTCTCCCATTCTGCAGACATGGCCAAACCATCTTAGTTGGGACTGTTCTACTTGGGTCTGCAGGGGGTGGGATTTAAGGCCTTGACGTATCGTCTGGTTGCGTACCATGTCTCTTCTTGTTACTTCAACCACCTTCCTCAGATACCTCATTTCTGAGGTTTTGTCCACAAAGATGATGTATAAATGTGCCTGAAATTGATGATTCTGAGTCTTGCCATCTGATCTAAAATTTGTTTCCCGTTCAAAATTCTGCGTGTTCTTTCAAGAGTTTGTTAATGTAAAGCTTCTTTCACATGGTATAGCACCACTCAGGTCAGAATTTTATTTAGCCACTGCCAAGTTTTATGTCTCAACAGTTGATGTGTATAATCACATTGTCTCTCTGAAGTAATTTAAATATAACAAGCTGGAAGGAAACAGAAAGCCAAGAAAATGAACACAGAAATAAATGGAGTTATCTTCAGAACATTGGACAGGTAAAGGGAGACTAAAAAGCACGGAGAAGAGAAATGGAGACAGTCATGAAATGGGTAACAAAATATAGAAAGCCCCCCCCCCCCCCCTTCCAGCCGGTATAGGATAGGAAGGTTTGCTATGAATTTGTTGAAAGTCTATGCTCTTTAGGAAGCTGAAAGGTAATGGTTATCTTTCACTCATTTCCTTATGTGATTTACATATGGCCAAATATAGCTTGATATTTTTTTGCGCTGTTTACATTAAGTTTTTCTATTACCACCACAAGGCCCCTGATGCTGCCAGCTCATGGACCAGTTTCCACAAGATATAAACCATTTTAAAATCTCCTGCATACCAGTTCAATAGACTAGCTCCACTAAATTCCCCAGATATCCAGCCAGAAGAAGTTAAGCTACAGATTAACTGTGAAAGACTACTGAAGAAAGAAATAAAGAATGCCATAAAGCTTCAAGATGGAAAAGTGGTCCAGATAGCATTCCAGCAGTGGTCATCAAAGCAAATGACTGCTATAGAGATTTTCTACAAATTGCTGCAAAAGTCTAGGAGAAAGAACGAATGAATGAACTTTATTTTCAAAGGGTTGAGATTTGGGCAAGGAGGCCCATCTGACATTCTGCCCTTCCTTTCTCTCACCTTTCATACTGAATTCATTTATTCTCATATGCATTTTACGTATCAATTTCAAGGAATTCAATGTTGTAAAGTAAAATAATAATATAGCTGTTGCGTACTTTTACATAGATGGCAGTCTTAGGTCCTGCCTGTGTTAAAAGGTTACGCACCATTCTTATGATAGGAATATTATTTGTGCGTATGATTTATAACGCACGTGTGTGCACTATGTAGTGTATGAGAGAATCTTATCGCACGGGTTTCTAAGATGTAGAGAATGACGTCAGAGAGTGATGTTGAAGGGTCAAGCCGGACTGATCGTCCGTAGTATATTGTATTGTGTCCCTGATGAATGGGAATTATTTCTATGGAGGACAACTGGTTTTCTTATCAGAAGCCAATGTCAAGATGTATATGTAAGTTTTGCACCCATGTGTTGATAAATAATCTTATTGATGATTTTAAGTGATGTCTCCACTCATTACTGGCATCTAGCTGGAGTCCTCATGGCAGGATTTCAAGAATGGATCAGATGAGCTGATAGCTTCACTTGTAAAACGTAGTGGTAATTCTATGAGAGGAAATATTATTTAATATATTGCAAAATTGTATTACGAAGTGCCGACATCTCGGTCATGGCACGTATTGGAGAGGTTAGCCAAGGATAGTCGCTAACATGTATTTTATCTTGATGTAGAAACATGTGGATCTAATGTTTAATCAACTGTCTGAGCAGTCTATGGAAGAAGTTAATTGAGCAAGACAGCATATTTTGGATGCCTTATCAAGTATTATAAAGATGTATATTAAGCCCGATGTCCTTGTAGAAGGTCAACGGCCGATGCCTTAGAAACTATCATAAAGACAGATTAATTGTATGAACTTTAGTTTAGCGAGGAAGAATATTGATAATGGAACTGACTGGAAAGACGTATATTGCCATTAGGAACATTACGCCAGATTTTCACCATCCTGTTTTCTTAATGATCGTCCATGCATCAAACGTATCGTCTACTATATCATATCGTGTTTGTATCCGTGAATAAATACATTGAACTTTAAAGACAAGCCTTTGCTGAATACTTCAGTTGATCAAAGTTCTATTGACATACTTGAAGTTCATTTTAGAATTCGCGTTATTGGCATGAACTGGCAGTATCACCTACCATCGTCAATTCATCCAAACATATAAAAAACCAACACAACAATAGCACACTCATATTAACATGAATTACTTATAAGCATGACATAACATATGTTGAAAAGTACAAACATCATCATTAGAACCTATAGTTGATATTATAAGAAAGAAGAAATATCAGCTGAATGGAAGGAAGGATATCTGGTTAAGCTGCTTAGAAAAAGGAGATTTACAAGAGTGTACATATTAGAGGAATAATTTTACTATCAGTGCCAGGAAAAATATTAAACTGGATCATACTGGAAAGATTAAAAGAGCCCAAAGACAAACAACTGAGAGATGAACAAGCAGGTTTTAAGCAAAACAGATCCTGTACAGATCAAATAGCCACATTAAGAATAATAGTGGAACATAGTTGTTAACTCATGATTTAAGTTATGTGTTTGGGGTGGTACAGCCTGACAATTCTGATGTTGTCAGGAAAGGTTGGGTTTACAGTCTCTGGCCGATTTATATTTTTGTAACGTGAATGATAATACAGTGTGGGCCATAAGGATAGGCCATTGTTAAAAGGCAATGTCAATGCAGCAACGACAAGGTCATAAAGTTGACCAACGTGTAAGTCAAGCAGACTGGACTCATTTTTGAAGATAAATATTTGACGAGATAATTTATTGGACGAAAAGATGTTAACATCATGGTTCTCATTGCAGGAAAATACATCATGGTTTCATTGTAGACAAATACATCATAGTTTCATTGTAGAAAATTCATCTTGAACAATATGTCCTTGATTGACCATACCGGTTACAATAATGATAAGGTCAAACGACTTGACCAAATTACCTTTGTCGATTTGAAGAATATAGATATCTTGTAGGCATCTAATCTCGCTCCTGATGTCAGAGGGACACACTAGCCATTGATCATGACAGATACAATGGAAGTTCTGCCTTGACAAATAGGGCTCGGTCTTGAGGCAAGAGACCTCGAAACATGCCGTTAACTGGCAATAATTTTTAATGCAAACGAATTCCTGGAATAATCCCTCAGGAATAAAGCTCTTGAGTACTTCAATATAAGTATGGGTCTTCTCTTTACTTTAGAGACAGAATACCAGAAGATATGCGTCCATCAACGAGGACCGAAATATTACAATGCCTTAAGGGTATGATTTGTATAGCAACTAATCGGCGCAAAGAAGTGCGTCATATGCATTCAATGATAATGCAGAAATGTGCGCAAAAATATTTAAAATATACATTTATCTCAGATGCGCTCACATGTGCATCTATCAAAACTAGACTGACATGTGAAAGTTTTACACACTTAACTCACACGCATAAAAAGGACTTAAATATAGTCTAGAATGAAACTCACCTCTTTATATTGAATTTGTGGACTATAAAAAGGCATTTGATAATGTAGACAGAGAATCACTTTGGAAACTGATGAGGCATTGTGGAATTCCCATGAAAATTATTAATTTAATAAAGGAAACATATGAAGATATGACATGCAGAGTTGTTCATGAAGAACAACCTACATAACCTTTTGGGATAAGAAAAGGTGTGTGGATGAGATGCCTCTTGTCTCTTTACTAGAATGGGTTATGAAAACATCAACGACACAACAGAAGTGGAATCCAGTGGAATCTGACTAAACAGCTGGATGATCTAGATTTTGCTGATTTTTTTGTTTTTAAAGTATCCCATTCAACCCTCGATGGTTTATAATTATGATATATATTGTGATAAATTCAGACTAAAATCAGATTACTGATATCAAAATACAGTTTGTTCCTCTGCCCTCCACTCAGTCCAAATATAGTAAATCAAACTCAAAATTGTGTGAATCATTTTTTTGTGTGACACTCCCTTTTCAAGAAACAAACAAATGATAACAAATAAAAAACAAGCTAATACAAACAAGAAAAAAAAAAGTCTCTTACAACTGCCATGCCATTAACAAGGTGGAAGGGGGTGAGAAAGCCTGGAGATGTCCGATATTACAACCAAATTAACAACCATCTGCCATCATCTACACATTTACTCTATCAGAATACCCCTTATCCCCAAACCATAACTGATCTTTATATATTAATTTTAGTTCTTGTTATGTACTGTTTTACTATATTGTGCAGTTATCTAGGTTTATCTATTCTCAACACCTGTTCCACATTTATAGATGAATTGCATGCTTGCAAATGATCTAATATTGGTTTTCTCTGTTATTCATACTTCCTACATTTTAGCAGGAAATGCTCTATATTATTTTTCTCTAGACACTCTGCACAGTAAGGTTCTTCTATTCTAACATATCCCATTCCTAGTTGGAGTCTAAACAGTTTCTTACTGCTAGGAACTTTTAGGTCTCTAGATACCTGACACGTTCTCGTTGGAGTCTTGAACAATTTATATGCTTGTCTGCCCTTCAGGCTTCCATCCCACTCTGCTGTCCATTCGTCAGTTATTATTCTTTTAATTAAGCTTTTGATCTTTGTTTTACTCATCCCTACATTTATTTGGTTTCTATTTTTTTTTAACTTCTTTATCTGCCTTTTCATTTCCTTCTATGCTGACATGCGAAGGTATCCAAGCTATTAATATGGAACATCCTCTGGATTACAGGTAAGTATTTGTCAGTTATATCTCTTCTGCTATACCAGATCTACTGCATTCTCGTAAGTTTCTTGTAGCTTGAATAGCTGAAAGTGAGTCTGTTAATATTGTTAATTTATGAGGAGGGTTGTTAGAGAATATTTCCAGAAATTTCAGAAATCCAACAATCTCTGCCATGAAAATAGATGTATTATTGTTTATATTATATCCTTTCACCATTTCAATCAATACCCTTTAACTCTCTGAGGAGCATAGGCCTTCAACATACACATGCCAGGCCTTCCTGTTTTCACCATTTGCCAAATGGGAATATAAATTTTTATCCCCAAATTTGTTATCGTTTCTCTTAGATCCATCTGTGTTCACTGAAATACTTTCTTTTGATATTTGTTGAATATATTTCCTGACTTTGTTTTTGATAGTTGCCATATCAGTTATTAATTATTATGTCTGCCAAGTGGTAGTCTGTATCTGGTTTTTTGAGTTCCCACGGTGGTACTACCGGCTTGTAAATACTACTGTTATTAATTGATGCATTTCCAACCTGTCGGGTATCTACTGGCATTCATAAACCTGTTCTGATTTGTGAATTGATATCTAGCAAATGCTGGCAAAGCAGGATGAGTCTTGTCCAACCTAATTTTGGTCATGTAATTTAGTCTTAGTTCCTTTCTCTGAAGTTCCAAAGGGAGGATTCGTAAGGCCACCTCCAGAGCACACGTCGATATTGATCTGATTGCTCCTGCAATTGTACATAATGCTTGGTGCTGAATTCTATCTAATTTAATCTTGTGACTATGTGCTACAGAGTCATATACTATTCTTCCATAATCAATTTTGCCTCTATTGAAAATTGTTCCATAACCATAATCAGATGGTTATGTAATCAAGGCAAAATTAAAATACTCAATCAGAGGTCACAGCAAGTGAGTCTGAAAATACACAGGAAAAAAAAACCAAAGATTATGAGAATAAATGCAGGAAATGATAAAGTGGAACTGAAAAAAAAAAAACACCACCGCAAGATGAAGAATCATAGACATATCTTGGGCAGCAATATAGACAAAGTTTGAGGGATAGACAATGATATCAAAACAACAATACAGAAAGCAAGAGAAGCTTTCACTGCACTGTCAAATATATGGAGATTAAGAGAAATAAAGTCCAACATAAAAGTAAGAATCTTCAACTCAAATGTCAAGTCAGTCCTACTATATGGCTCTGAAACACAGAGAGCAACAAAAACAACAAAAAAACTAGAGACTTTCATAAACTGATGCTTGTGTATAATAGAAGGATTAAAAGGAGGACTGGGAGATAGATACAAATCTTCACCTAATCAACAGTCACCATGACAACCCCAGAAGATTGCACACTACTTCCACTCCAGATCTAGCCTTTTCCACAGGGGACATCACACACAAAAATGACACATGTACTTGATCAGCTAGCAGGTAGTGACCATAAACCAATAAAGCTAGTCATAAATATGGAATTTGTTCCGCAGGAAGTAAAACGACTTCCTCGATGGAACTATGAATGAGCTGACAGGGTCAAGTTTACAATGTTGACAGATAGATTTTGTTAAACCATTAACACACAACACAGCAATATAGAAATGATGATCAAAAACCTAATCAAAGCCATTCTTCAAGCAGCCACTGAAGAAGAGAGAAAAGATTACAATCCTTACTGGAATGAAGAACTTCAAAGGCTCAAAGATGAAGTAACAGAGGTAAAAACACAGCAGAAAGAGAACAAACAACTAAAGCAAACATCTTACTCAAAGCTACCACTGCAAAACACCAAAAAATATTAAATAAAGAAACAAGAGACTGCTGGAAAGAAAAAAAAACAGAAAATCTAAACTTAGATAAAGATGGCAATAAGCAACGGAAACTGGTTAGTCTTGAACAATGAAGGATCTCATTACAAACAAATCACACTTAAACAGAGTGACAATCTAGTCACAGGCAAAAAAGCTGCAAATGCATTTATAGAACACTTTGCTAGTGCAAATCCCACTGATGTCCCTGCTGACAGGAAGAAAATCATCACAGATGAACAGTTGATTCATGACAACACAAAGATTGCACCAGAAGAGCATATGATGACAGATTTGACAATGACAGAAATGGAAGAGACATCAAGGCCACTAAAGAAAAAGAAGTCACCTGGAAAAGATGGAATAACCAATGAAATGTTAACAGGTCTCGGCACAAAGACAAAAAAGAAGTTTCTGGCAGTATTAAACTGCAGCTGGAAAAGAGGAATTGTCCTGCAGGCATGGAAGGAAGCTATACTGATACCTATACCAAAGAAAGACAAGGACCTAAAGGAACCAAATGGTTACAGACCAATCAGCCTACTAAGCTGTGTAGGAAAACTGATAGAGTGCATGATTAATACCAGACTGATGTGGCACCTGGAAAGCAAACATCTATCAAACCCTCAACAAGCAGGATTCAGAAAACACAGATCCATTGAAGATCAGTTCACATATATAGCTCAGGAAATCAAAGATGCCTTGCAGCCTTCCAAGAAAAAAAAACACATGCTAGTGGTTTGGGTAGATTTAGAACAATCTTTTGATAAAGTGTGGAAAGAGGGTTTGAAAGTGAAGCTGCGCAGAAGTGATATGTGTTGGTGAATGTACAAATGGATTGGCCACTACCTTGAGAATAGAACTGCCACAGTACAGCTACAAGAACAGACTAGTAACAAGTTTATATTAGAGCAGGGATAACGGGCGGCCTGAAGACAACACCTATAAAATAAATACTCAAAAAGATTACATGCCTCCAGCCAAAGAAAGACAGAAGAGAAAGCAGGGCTCAGCTAAAGTTGAAAAATTAAAGAGACTAACAGACCATCCAATGTGCCATAGAATGAATGCTCTCAGAAGGCAAAGACATGAAGCAACTTTGTAGAATCAACCAAGCCACAGATGAGAGCAGTTTCAAGAAATGCAATATCAACTATTAAACCCATCTACACTGCACACAAGCTTCCAGTTTGGAAACAACATCGCTTCCCTGAAATGATAGAAAACATTCCTGGAATTGTAAGAAAGAAGAGCCAGACTGCAACAGAAAGAAAATTCAGGGCTACAAAATACATAGAGAAACATTACCCACACAACACCTGGACCTATGCATACACAGTTGGATCAGCAATAAATGCAAAAGAAAATAGAAGTGGAGGTGTCTTTCTGACCTTAACTCTTTGACTTCAGATCAACGCTCTGAGCGTTGCACAATTCAACGCGCCATGCCAGAGCAACGCTCAGAGCGTGGTTTTTAGTTTATCATGAATAAACCCTAAACATCGTCTGTTTAATGCAGTTCATATTTTAAAACTCATAGAATGACTTCCGCTACTATTTAAACAACTAATTTGACTGTAGTTAAGCAGCACATGTGCGTGTTTTGATGTTATTATCACAATTTTTGTGACGGTTCGCGTGATTGCATTTTACGTTGTTATTGCTTGAGAAATATGTCATGCTTTATATTTACATTTTCTAAGCCTCCTAAGCTAATAATTGTGTCAAACTACTTTGAAACATTGCTGACATTGATGATGATTGTTTGGTATTCACAGTTTGTTGTCAAAATACGGAATCTGTGCAGAAAATCTAGAAACACTAGATTTAGCTGATGAGTGGGCATAGTCCTATTCTGGCCGATCAATAAGCAACAAAACTAGACCTACTGTAACATCTAATCACTAGTTCTTGGTAGAAGATGAAGCTAGAGATACTTTTAAAACATTAAACAAGAGTAAAAAAGTTTTTATATGACGTTATTCTTCTTTATTTGTTTGAAAATTATGTAATGCACGATTGCATAATTTCTTTTTTTCTTACAAGAGACCACAGAAAAACTGGTGTGAATAACACTAAATGTACTAATTGTGGCCATAAGCATGTTTTTTTCACTTTGTATATGGATTAACTTAATGTCTGAAGACTAAAAAGAAAGTTTTATTGTGTACAACAGTAATCTGTCTTTGGTAAGATCGTATTCTACAGTAAACTGTTTAGTGTTTTTCAATTTTACATGCAAAATGTTTTAAGTATAACGAACACACTTGTGTTAATACTACCAAAGACGTTATATATTACAATTCTCTATCCTTTTTCCTACAGTTTGGTATATAATAAATACATGTTCACAGAAAAAGATTAACATAAAATTTACACTAAAAGTCAGTACACTTCACAGTTTAGAATTCTTCAAAAAATAATTATGGCTCATCTCATCTCATAATCGGAACCTCTTCTACCCCGTGAAACGAGGTGTAGAGGTGACCCAAAGAGCACAAGGCTCCTGGGCAGGACATGTAATCAAAGTGACTGGCAAACAGGTGATTAGCCAAATAATTATGGCACAGGGTAAAAAATAATTATGGAGTCAAAGAGTTAAGAACTGGTGCACAAAAAAAGCTGTCAGTGGCAACAGAACAATTCTCAAGTAACTTCAGAGCAGAGACACAGGCCTTGAAAACTGCAGCAGAGGTTATAATGACAGAGGAAAACACAGAGAGTTGCTTTCTTTACTGATGCACAGTCAGTAAAATGCAACATTGAAAAGTCAAAATAATACAGACCTGGATGACCTCAGAATAGAACACCACAAACTATGTCAACGATTCAAAAGTATTGTGATCCAATGGATCCCATCTCATTGTAACATCACCTGCAATGAAGAGGCTGACAGATTGGCAAAGGAAGGTGGAAATCTATCTCAGCCTGATGCAAGCATAACTTTCGATGAAGCAAAGAGTTTAATCACAATCAGATATAGAAACAAATGGGAAGTAGAACATCCAGGTCACACACAAAATGATGCATACTACCAGCTCAACAGAAGAGAACAAGTGGTAATCTTCAGACTCCGCACTGGCCACAACAGATTGAGATACATGCTTAAGATAGGAACTACTGATCAGTGTAGCTGTGGCTCTGATAAAATGACTGCCGAACATCTGCTTCAAAATTGCCCAACATGTGCAGAACAGAGAAAGCGCATATGGCCGACACCAGTGTCATTTGTGGAAAAGCTCTACGGAGATTCAAATAACCTAAAATTGACTACTGCTTTCTTTGAAAACATTCAAGTAGATGCATTAGAGTGTACGAAGAAGAAGAAATGGTATGACAAGATCACAGTGTGGAACTTATGACAAGAACTACACAAGTGCTAGTTGAACAAGAATTCAGAAAAAGGCGCTGGCAATGGATAATACACATACTGAGGAAATGTGTTGATGGCATTACAAGGCAGTCCTTGTTCTAGAACCCTGAAAGTAAGAGAGGCAGAGGTAGACCAAGAAACACATGGAGAAGAGAACTGGAGACAGATGAAAATGATGGGGAAAACATGGAGAGAACCTGAGCTCATGGCATGTGACAGGAGGACTTGGCATGTGTTTGTTGAAGGCCTATGCTCCTTGAAGAGCTGAGGGTAATGAATGAAGACCGGTATGTAAGCAATTTGATTATATACATTGTTTATTGTGGGCTTTCCCACATCCAAAGTCTAGGATTTTGTCTGAACTGAGTGTTTCCTATTATCAAATGGTGTGTTCATGCCAACTCTACAAGTTTGTTGCCTCTTTCAGTTTTTTCTCTCCAAGCCATAACTTGTCACCACTTCCACTCTTTTATTACCAACTTTCACACTGAAGGCTTCAAACACCACAGCTGTCTTATGAGATTTGCATTGGGCCATAGCCGTGCCAAAATCATACTAGAATGTGCCAACTACTTTTCTTTCCTTCCCACTGCTGCTGTGTGTATTTGTGTGAAATTAACTCTTAGTATATGGCAAGCCATTTCAAGTGGCTCACAGTTTGGCTCAAAAATAAGGAAAGTCACTTGAAGCAGCTCATAATGGTGAAGTTTCTATGATTGAAGTTAAAACAAAATTTACTGAAATTTCTTCCAGTTCAGTATTTGTAGTGTCTTCTGCTCTAACTCCTGTGTTTATATGTGTTAGAATTTTTTTTTTTTTAAATCTATGAAATCTGGCTGAAATAGCTGAACATTCAAATCACTGTAGGCAAAGTTTATTGTTCAGCTACACTGAAATGCTATTTTCGTTATTAATTGCTGGATTTTAATGAAAATGCACAGACTTAACCTATATCAATACTAGATACGCAAAATGAAGAGTTTGATGGCCCTGCACCACTGGTTGCCATTGAAATGGTGGCCATATTGGATTCTATTATTCTATTTCAATGTCCTAAGGCTTTTTTATTTATTAAGCTATGACTACCAAATTTGAACACAACGTTTATCATTACATTTTAAAACTTTAGTGTGATGAATTTTTGATAACTTCAATACAAAAAAAGTTGTAGGACTTTGAATTTAGTGTCTAAACATAGTAACAAATTTTGCTAAATTTTACATTACTTTTTGCAATAAATCAAAAGTTTAATCAGATACTCAAAATTCACCACAAAAAAGTTTTAAAAGATTATGGGCAACATATGTGCCAATTCTTATGTCAGTTAATACATAAGTGTGGAAGTTATAAGGAAATTAGGGTGAAAAAAAATAGATTTTGAGAAAATCGCATTTTTCTCCATAAATAGACTACAATTAAATAAGTATGTAATATTGCCTCTAAAAAATTGCTTACTTGTCATTTATAACATACTGGCAGAATAGCCAGCGTCCTCTGCAGCTTCCTATCTGGCTTTCTGTTGAGATTTGTGCCTAATTTCCTTCCTTTTCTTAGTGCAGTTTTCTGCCGTTTTAGAGCTGAGCAATATTGGATTCTTTGTTCTATTTCAATTTGCTAAGGCTTTTTTATTTATTAAGCTATGAATACCAAACATAAACACAACGTTTATTATTACATTTTAAAACTTTTCGTATGATGAATTTTCGATAACTTTAATTTTTTTTAAAATTGTAGGACTTTTGAAAATAGTGTTTTAAAAATAGTAACAAATTTTGCGAGTTTGACATTACTTTTTGCAATAAATCAAAAGTTTGATCAGATACTTAAAATCCATCATACAAAACGTTTTGAATATTATGGGCAATATATGTGCCAATTCTTATGTCAGTTAATACATAAGTATGGACGTTATAAGAAAATTAGTATGAGAATAATATATTTTTTTTAAATCACATTTTTTAAATATAATTAGAATAAAATTAAATAAGTATGTAATACTACAGCAAAAAAAAATAACTTACTTGTCATGCAGCACATACCGGCAGCATATCCAGCTTCCTCTGCAGCTTCTTGTCTGGCTTTCTGTTGATATTTGTGCCAAATGTCCTTCATTTTCTTAGTGCAGTTTTTAACCATTTTAGAGCTGATCATCAGACGTTTACACTTTCTTGCTCCTGCCAGTCGACAAGCCTTTTTTCCACTGTTAACTTTATTCTTGTAAGCATAGTTAATGTATCGAATTATGAGAAGTCATCCGTTATTCTGTAAACTCAGGAAATTGTGATGATTTTTAATTGACTGTCTACTAATAGCTAGTTCATGTAACTCCATGGTGGTTGAAATGAAATGGGTGGGTTTGAAAAAAAATCGAAAAAAGGTGATTCGTCTTACGAGGACAAAAGACAAAGAAAATAGTCTACGTTACGGCCACAAGGCCTTCGTCAGGAAAGGAAAGAAAGTGAAGTCTAGATAGGACACATAAAAAACTTAATAAAATAATAAAATAAAAACTGGGTACTTCCCTGAAGGCAAGAACCGAAATTCGCTGTCTGTTGAAGAGCGCGTGGCTGAACAGAAAGCGACTTCCGCCGCCGGGTGTACACAATACATACTGAAAAACTAAAAAACGAAACCGGACAATAAACTACCCAACGGGATAAAAGTGGGGACTGGAAATAGAAGAGGACAGAATGAGTGGGAGATAAATAAATATGAAATTAAAAAATGTATATGGCATACAAATAGAAGAATAGGATAAGAGTGGAAAGAGTCAAATAGAGCAAGAGAGGAAAGGGTGACCTCAGACAAAGGTGTGAAAAGTGTTGAGACCGGCTGGTTTTAGACACCCCATGCGGTGTATAAGACGGTTCTCAAGCTGTTCTCGGCTGGCAGTGTCAGAGGAGCAGGATCGGATCGCTGTGACCTGGATGTCGATGGGACCATGGTGGTCAGGACCATTGAAGTGTATGGCAACTGGTGTGGACTTGTGCTGAGCGATGTCATTTAAGTGCTGGCTGAATCTGTCCCCAAGTCGTTTGCCTGTTTGGCCAATATAGGTTTTGCAGCAACGTTTACATATGATCGTATAAATGACATTGCGCGATTCACACGTGAAGCTACTAGTGATGGTGTACGTAGCCTTAGGAAAGGACACCTTCTGGGTTGAGGTGACATACTTGCACATGTTGCATCTTGTCCGACCACAGGGTAGTGTGCCAAAGTGAGTGGCATTCTCCTTTGGGAGACGGCTGTGAACAAGAAGATCCTTCAAGTTCTTGTCACGTCTATATGCCACCAAAGGTGCTTCACTGAATACTTTTTGGGTCACAGGCTCTGCTTGGAGGATAGGGAGGTGGCGGAAAAGGATCTGTTTGACAGTAGTACTATGAGGGTGATGGGTCAAGATTAATTTGACTCTATCCGAAGTGGATTTATGGTGAGGTATGAGGGCCTCCTGACGAGAGATGGGGAGCACACGTTGGAGAGCAGAGGTGAGAACATGTTCTGGATAAAGTCGGTTACGGAAGAAATCCAACATCTCATTTGCTCGTAAGTGGAAGTCATCGTCGTCTTGGCATAAACGGCGGAGGCGGAGAAGTTGTGAAAAAGGAAGGGAGTCACGACAGGCCCGAGGATGAGAAGAGGTATACAGGAGGTAGCTGTGGGCATCTGTTGGCTTGTAGTATACTGAGGTATTAAGGCCGGAGGGCATGATAGAAATAGTAATGTCAAGGAAGTTGACAGAAACTGTGGAGACGAGGGAGGTGAACTTAATGGTGGGGTGAAAGTAGTTCACAAAGTCGATGAAGCGGTGTAAATCAGTCTCAGACATATCTGTGAGACCTATGCCATCATCGATATATCTGCGGTAAAACCCAGGGAAAGGACCGGAGTATTGTTGCCATATCTGATGCTCCAAGTGGCCCATGAATAGACAGGCCTGTCTATTCATGGGCCACTTGGAGCATCAGATATGGCAACAATACTCCGGTCCTTTCCCTGGGTTTTACCGATTAAGTTCACCTCCCTCGTCTCCACAGTATCTGTCAACTTCCTTGACATTACTATTTCTATCACGCCCTCCGGCCTTAATACCTCAGTATACTACAAGCCGACAGATGCCCACAGCTACCTCCTGTATACCTCTTCTCATCCTCGGGCCTGTCGTGACTCCCTTCCTTTTTCACAACTTCTCCGCCTCCGCCGTTTATGCCAAGACGACGATGACTTCCACTTACGAGCAAATGAGATGTTGGATTTCTTCCGTAACAGACTTTATCCAGAACATGTTCTCACCTCTGCTCTCCAACGTGTGCTCCCCATCTCTCGTCAGGAGGCCCTCATACCTCACCATAAATCCACTTCGGATAGAGTCAGTCTCAGACATATCTGTGAGACCTATGCCATCATCGATATATCTGCGGTAAAACCCAGGGAAAGGACCGGAGTATTGTTGCCATATCTGATGCTCCAAGTGGCCCATGAATAGACAGGCCTGTCTATTCATGGGCCACTTGGAGCATCAGATATGGCAACAATACTCCGGTCCTTTCCCTGGGTTTTACCGCAGATATATCGATGATGGCATAGGTCTCACAGATATGTCTGAGACTGATTTACACCGCTTCATCGACTTTGTGAACTACTTTCACCCCACCATTAAGTTCACCTCCCTCGTCTCCACAGTTTCTGTCAACTTCCTTGACATTACTATTTCTATCACGCCCTCCGGCCTTAATACCTCAGTATACTACAAGCCGACAGATGCCCACAGCTACCTCCTGTATACCTCTTCTCATCCTCGGGCCTGTCGTGACTCCCTTCCTTTTTCACAACTTCTCCGCCTCCGCCGTTTATGCCAAGACGACGATGACTTCCACTTACGAGCAAATGAGATGTTGGATTTCTTCCGTAACCGACTTTATCCAGAACATGTTCTCACCTCTGCTCTCCAACGTGTGCTCCCCATCTCTCGTCAGGAGGCCCTCATACCTCACCATAAATCCACTTCGGATAGAGTCAAATTAATCTTGACCCATCACCCTCATAGTACTACTGTCAAACAGATCCTTTTCCGCCACCTCCCTATCCTCCAAGCAGAGCCTGTGACCCAAAAAGTATTCAGTGAAGCACCTTTGGTGGCATATAGACGTGACAAGAACTTGAAGGATCTTCTTGTTCACAGCCGTCTCCCAAAGGAGAATGCCACTCACTTTGGCACACTACCCTGTGGTCGGACAAGATGCAACATGTGCAAGTATGTCACCTCAACCCAGAAGGTGTCCTTTCCTAAGGCTACGTACACCATCACTAGTAGCTTCACGTGTGAATCGCGCAATGTCATTTATACGATCATATGTAAACGTTGCTGCAAAACCTATATTGGCCAAACAGGCAAACGACTTGGGGACAGATTCAGCCAGCACTTAAATGACATCGCTCAGCACAAGTCTACACCAGTTGCCATACACTTCAATGGTCCTGACCACCATGGTCCCATCGACATCCAGGTCACAGCGATCCGATCCTGCTCCTCTGACACTGCCAGCCGAGAACAGCTTGAGAACCGTCTTATACACCGCATGGGGTGTCTAAAACCAGCCGGTCTCAACACTTTTCACACCTTTGTCTGAGGTCACCCTTTCCTCTCTTGCTCTATTTGACTCTTTCCACTCTTATCCTATTCTTCTATTTGTATGCCATATACATTTTTTAATTTCATATTTATTTATCTCCCACTCATTCTGTCCTCTTCTATTTCCAGTCCCCACTTTTATCCCGTTGGGTAGTTTATTGTCCGGTTTCGTTTTTTAGTTTTTCAGTATGTATTGTGTACACCCGGCGGCGGAAGTCGCTTTCTGTTCAGCCACGCGCTCTTCAACAGACAGCGAATTTCGGTTCTTGCCTTCAGGGAAGTACCCAGTTTTTATTTTATTATTTTATTAAGTTTTTTATGTGTCCTATCTAGACTTCACTTTCTTTCCTTTCCTGACGAAGGCCTTGTGGCCGTAACGTAGACTATTTTCTTTGTCTTTTGTCCTCGTAAGACGAATCACCTTTTTTCGATTTTTTTTCAAACCCACCCATTGTATTCCACGTCTTACCGCAGTTCCCCTCAACTTCCTTGGTTGAAATGAAGCACATTGGGCCGCCTTCTTTGATGTCATCCCAGTAAGTAGCCAACGTCGTAAGGATTAGTGTTTAGCGTTAGGTTTAAGATTCTTAAACCTGGTTGAAATGAGTCACAGTGGGCCGTCTTCTTAGATGTCATCCCAGTAAGTCGCCAACATTGTTAGGGTTAGGTTTAGGATACCTATACGTAACCATTAGCCCTTTTTACTGCGTCTCTGAATTCTAATTTAAGGCCCTATCGAAAAGACGGTCTTGTCTGCTTCAATTCAACCACTAAGCCTAACCCTTACTCCTGTTTACTGCGTCTTTAAATTCTTGTCAAAGGCCACATCAAACATACAATCCGCTGTGCTTTATTTAAACCCTCCTTGCCTGAGTACTAATGTCCCAGTTTTTACCATTACATCGTCACAATAAGTACGTTTTACTTGCAGTGTAGAATAAGTCATGCTTCCATCTCTAACTCTGTCAATTTCCAGTTGGACGTAACGAGATCATCTCGTTTTTTAGGCATTGTCACATCAATAACAAAACAAAACTGAGATTCCGAACCAGAATGTAAACATGCAGCCATATTGTTGCCGGTTACGTGAACACGCACAGCCAATTAAAAATTAAGATTTGAGGGGAAACCCTATATGTTGACCTGGAAATTATAAATTTCCATTCTGACATTTGGATTCCCGAAATAAGTGATCTGCTTATATTAATGTGTAGATCTGGACGAATTCAACGATGTATAATATGTAGGGCTGTAAGCTTGGTTGCTATTGAAGAAACGAGGTCTAATTAGACATATTTTCTTGAGTTTGAGAAAATCTCTCTGTACCATACCTTTTTCAAAGTCAAAATACATATTGTTAGAAAGCATTTTGACATTTAATTCTGTTATAATTAGATTCATTCATTCATAACCCTCCACTCCCAAAGGAGCATAGGCCTTCAACAAACACATGCCAAGTCCTCCTGTCACATGCCATCATCTCAAGTTCTTTCCACGTTCTTCTCATCATTTTCACCTCTGTTTCCAGTTCCCTTCTCCATGTGCTTCTTGGTCTACCCCTGCCTCTCTTGCCCTGGGGATTCCAGAACAAGGACTGCCTTGTAATGCTACCAACAGGTTTCCTCAGCGTATGTCCTATCCATCGCCATCGTCTTCTTCTCATCTCTTGTTCCACTGGCACTTGTCTAGTTCTTGTCATCAGTTCCATGTTGGTAACCTTATCATAGCATTTTAATCCCTCTATTCTATGCAAGCACCCATTTATGAAAAGTCTGTAGCTTTTTGGTTGTTGTCTTTGTTGTTCTCCATGTCTCAGAGCCATACAATAGGACTGACTTCACATTTGAGTTGAAGATTCTTATTTTTGTGTTGGATCCGATTTCTCTTGATCTCCATATATTTCCCAAAGCAATGAAAGCTCCTCTTGCTTTTTGTATTCTTATTTTGATATCACTGTCTGTCCCTCCAACTTTGTCTATATTTCTGCCAAGATATGTGTACGATTCTACATCTTGTATTGGTGTTTCTTCAAGTTCAACCCTGTTATCATTACCTGCTTTTATTCTCATTATCTTTGTCTTTTCCCAGTGTATTTTCAGACCCAATTGCTGTGACCTCTCATTGAGTGTTTTCAATTTTTCCTGCATCTGATTACGATGATGGGACAGAAGAGCCAAGTCATCAGCAAAATCCAGATCACCCAACTGCTTAGTCAGAGTCCACTGGATTCCATTTCTGTTGTGTGTTGTCGATGTTCTCATAACCTAGTCTATTATTAGTAAGAAAAGAAATGGAGACAAGAGGCATCCCTGTCATACTCCTGTTCTTATCCCAATCGGTTCTGTAAGCTGTCCTTCATGAAGAACTCTGCATGTCATGTCTTCACATGTATTCTTTATTAAATTAATGATCTTCAGAAGAACTCTATAGTGCCTCATCAATTTCCAAAGTGATTCTCTGACCACACTGTCAAATGCCTTTTCATAGTCCACAAATCTGATGTATAGTGGTGAACTCCATTCCAGACTTTGTTCAACTATTATTCTCAAAGTGGCTATCTGGTATGTACAGGATCTATTTTGTCGAAAACCTGCTTGTTCATCTCTTAGTTTCATGTCTATGGACTCTTTTAATCTCTTGAGGATAATCCTGTTTAATACTTTTCCTGGCACTGATAGTAACATTATTCCTCTATAATTTGTGCACTCTTGTAAATTTCCCTTCTTAGGCAACTTAACCAGATATCCTTCCTTCCATTCTGCTAGTATCTCTTCCTTTTCCCAGACTTTACCAAGTAATTTATATAACATCTCTGTAGCAGTGTCGATATCTGCTTTGATGGCCTCTGCTGGAATGCAGACACTTTTCCATCTCTTAGAAGCTTTATGGCTTTCTTAATTTCTTCCTTTGTTGGTCTGTCACCTTTAATTTGTAGCTCTTCTTCTGCTGGCTGGATGTCAGGGAGTTTTGTGGAGCTGGTCTATTTAGAAGGTCTTCAAAATATTCTGTCCACCTCTTCATTTGCTCTTGTATATTGCTGAGCAGTTTTCCATTCTTGTCTTTTATGAGGCATTTTGTTTGCTTGTATTTTCCTGTCAGCTTCTTTGTGCTGTTATACAGTTCTCTCATATTTTCTTTGGCTGCAGCATCTTCTGCCACTCTTGCCAACTCCTCAATATACTTCTTATCTCTTTTGATACTTCTTTGTTTGCTTCTGTGTACACTTCTTGAGCCTTGGCTTTGGAACTTCTGGTTTTGCTTGTGTTTAAATCTGCTTTTTTGTTTTTTCTGTCTTTTATCTTATTGATGGTTTCTGTTGTTATCCGTGCTTTTTGTTGTCGTTCCCTTTTCCCCAGTATTTCTTCACATGTCTCATTCCATACCGTTTTGATTTGCTGCTAATAGTCTTCTGTATTCTCTACATCTTCCAGCTGTTGGAGCTCTTGGAATTTGTTGGATATTGTGACCACAAATTTGTCTCTTGTTTCTTGATTTCTTAGATGTCCTACATTAAATTGTTGTCTATAATTTTAAATTGTTGCATATCTCTTGAGTTTCATTTTTACTTTGGCTATCAGAAGGTGGTGATCTGATGCCACATCTGCTCCTCTATATACCTTTACATCCTGCAATGATGATCTAAACTTCTTGTTTATACATATATGATCAATCTGATTTTCTGTTCTACTGTCTGGTGATATCCATATTGCCTTGTGTATTCTCTTATGTGGAAACATGCTTCCTCCTATAGCCAGTTGATTTGAAGCACAGAAGTTTGAGAATAGTTCCCCATTTTCATTCATTATTCCTAACCCATGTTTTCCCATGACTTCTTCAAAGCCGGTGTTGACTATACCTATCTTTGCATTCATGTCACCCATCAAAATTGTGATGTCTCTTCTTTTTACTTTTTCCATAATTTCCTGTAGTCTAGTATAAAATGCTTCTTTCACAGACTCTTCTTTGTCATTAGTTAGTGCATAACATTGGATGACATTTACATTTATTTTCTTTTTAGCTGTTTTAAAAGTAGCTGTTATTATTCTGGGTCCAACGGCTTCCCATTCAATGAGTGCTTTCTGTGCTTCTTCAGATAACATAAGAGCTACCCCTTCACTGTGGTGTGAACTTTCGCCTTCATGTCCTGAGGACAGCACCAATTCACCTGAGATGAATTTCTTCTTGTCTACCCCCTTCTACTTTGTTTCGCACAGTCCCAGAACCTCGATTTTATATTCTCTCATTTCTGCTGCTACTTGTGACACTTTCCCTTGTTCGTTTAATGTCTGAACATTCCAGGTGCCAAATCTGGAAGTTCTAGAAGAAAGAAGGTTAGTCAGTAACACAGACTCCTTTCGGCTTTCTCTGTGTTGCATCATACACTTCCCTGCGAGAGGACCTACACCTGTCTTGGATGGCTGTGTTTTATTTTCTTTAATTGACTTGTCCATGTTTGTTGAAGTTTTTTGTGATTTAAATTTTTTTTACAGCATGGGGTAACCAGCCCCATGCCCAACCCTCCTTAGTTGCTTTCTATAACATGCTTGGCAGAGAACAGTGTTACTATTCTTTGCTCCTCTTTCGGGCCCCGGTAACACACGGGTGATATTTAGATTCGGGATATGGTAAAGTATCAGAAAATGGACTAATCCCAAAATCCTTTTTTTTTAATTTTGACTGAAAATTCACCTGCTCCTCCCCTTAAAAGAATTTAGTGAGTAAATCAATAGATTCTGAGAATGAAATGAGGCATTTACCCAGGCTAGACCTAGCTGAAGAAGGGGGAGAGGAGAGATGAAAGGAGAACATAAAGGTTTTATAAAAGATACAGAATATAGATTCAGATCACAACTTAGACCAAAAACAATTACAACTGATAAAACAGTGCTTCTGGCTAATATTAGAATTAGAGGTGGGCGCCATACCTCTCAGCCACTTTGATCACCTCTTAGAGGGAGAAGCTACAGTGAAATGCTATTTTTGTAAGTAACTATAGAGTTTTGTAAGTAACAGGCTTAACTTACAACACTGTCAACAGTAATAGATATGCATAGCTATGAATCTGATGATATAATGCCACTGGTTGCCATAGAATTGGTAGCCATATAGGAGTTTAATCCAATATTTAAATTGCCTAATGTGCTTATAAATTATGAGACGCAAATTTCAAACAGATACTCCACATTGTATTTTAAAACTTTTGTCACATTAGATTTTTTATACATTCAGTAGATTCTGAGATATAGAACTTTAAAGCTGGTATCTAAAACTGGTAGCACATTTTCGCAAACTTTTGCGAAATTATTTGCAGTTAACTTAAATTTTTTGTAAGATATCAAAAATCGGATTTGACGCACTTTGTTATCCAGTGGAAAGCATCTGTACCAAATCTCATATTGATTGATTAAGACATAAGTTATAAGAAATGTGTTAACTTTACTTACTTACTTAGTCGTTCCCCTTCTACCGTGAGGTGTAGAGGTTTGGAAGAGAGAGCGCCAGACCATTCTATCAGCTGTCTTCTTCCTGGCCTGGTTCCATTCTAGTCCTCGGTCCTTCAAAGATTGTCTAATGTTGTCCTCCCAGCGGACTCTGGGTCGTCCTGGAGGTCTGGATCCCTGGCTCTTTGTTTCCCATGCTTGTCGTGGTAGCCGATCTTCTCCCATTCTGCAGACATGGCCAAACCATCTTAGTTGGGACTGTTCTATTTGGGTCTGCAGCGGATGGGATTTTAGGCCTTGACGGATCGTCTGGTTGCGGACCATGTCTCTTCTTGTTACTTCAACCACTTTCCTCAGATACCTCATTTCTGAGGTTTGGATCTGGCTTTTGTGGGTTGTAGTCATTGCCCATGACTCGCATCCATATGTCAAGACTGGGACATAGGTGGAGCGGTATACAGCCATCTTCGTTTTCTTACCAACCTCTTTCTTGCTGAGGAATCCACGATTTATGGCCTGAAAAAGTCTCCCAGCCGCTGCTTTTCGAGTGGCCAACTCTTCTTTGATGCCTCCCTTTCGGTCTATAATAGCTCCGAGATATTTAAAGTGGTCGACCTGCTCCAGGACCTGTTCTCCCAACTTAATCTGATGTTTTCTTTCTTCTCGTGATATCACCATGGATTTTGTTTTAGAGCTGCTTATGACCATCCCTCTCTTCTCCAGCTCTTCCTTCCAGACTTGCAGGTTGGATTGGAGATGTGCCTCTGATTTAGCAATCAGGGCAACATCATCAGCAAATGCCAGCTCCGAAATATAGACCTGTCTCATCTTCCAGTACCCCACTGAATACTTTCTTGTTCTCTCCTTACATGCCTTGATGACATCGTCCATAAGGAGTACGAAGAGGTAAGGTGATAGGATATCACCTTGTCTTACACCAGTGGTGGTCCTGAACTCTTCTGACTTATGGTTTGCTGTCCTCACATAATTTCTGCAAGACTTGTAGAAGCTCTGTATAGCATGAATCAGAGGTGCTGGAATATTCTTCCTTGCCAAACAGTCCCAAAGTTTGCTCCAGGGGACCCTGTCAAACGCCTTTTCCAGATCTATGAAACAAAGATGGATCTCACTCTTATACTCAAGGGCCTTTTCACTCAGCTGTCTGAGTGTGAAGATTAGGTCTTGAGTACTTCGGTTTGCTCGGAATCCACACTGGACCTCATCCAATTGTGGCTCAGCTAGGCGTCGGAGTCTCTGCTCTAGGATTCTAGAGTAGATTTTACCAGGGACACTGAGAAGGGATATGCCTCTATGGTTTCCACATTGTCGATTGTCACCCTTTTAGAAAATTGGTGTTATGATGGCAATCTCCCAATCCTTTGGTATGGTCTTGTTGCACCATGCTGCCTGTAGGACCTTTAAGAGTAATAGGTCGCCTGATGCTCCCATGTACTTAACCATTTCTGGTGTTATACCATCATGCCCTGCTGCTTTGCCCATCTTGATTTTCTCTAGTGCTGCCCTCAGTTCTTCCATCTTTATGTCATCTTCACCATCATTGGTTTTTTCTTCTGTGTCAGTGGTTATCATTTCTGATGCTTCATCATGCTCACCATCCAGGAGTTCTGAGAAATATTCTTTCCATCTTTCCATTACTTCCTTCGGGGCAGTAAGCAATTTGCCTTGCTTGTCCTTTATAAATTTGAGAGGGCATTGTTTTTCTTTCCTCATGTTCTTTAGGGTCTTATAGAACAATTTCTGGTTTTCTTGTGCATCTTTTCCTAGCTTTTCTCCAAATTCTTCCCAGGACTTTTGTTTTGCTGCTAGCACTTTGTTCTTTGCTTCTGTTCTGAGTGTCACATATTCTCTATATTTTTCCATTTGTCCTGTTGTGTTTTTAGCTCCTAAGTATTGTTTCCATGCCATTTTCTTCTCTCTTATTTTCTCTTTGACTTCCTCTGTCCACCAAGGTGTCCTCTTTCTCTGGTTCCCAAGTCGGACTTCACCGCATGCTTCTGCAGCAGCTGTCTTTATGATATCCTTGAATTTATTCCAGAGGGTTTCCAAGTCATCAGGTCGTTCTTCTGTGTTGCTCACTGCTGTAGCAATAAGCCCCTGATATCTGGTCTTAATTTCTGGCTCTCTCAGCTTGTAGGTCCTAATGCTCATTTCTCCTGCTTGTTTACTTGGTTTCTTGCGTGATGTTGGGCAGTTCCTAGGCTGAGCAACTCTTTCAGTTGTTCGTTTGATTGTTAGCAGGTAGTGATCATTTCCAATCTCTGGCCCCCTCCAGACTCTTGCATCTCGGACATATCTGAATGAGCTTCTCCGAACAATGGCATAGTCGATCACTGACTTCTCATTCTTGGTTGGTTCACATCTAGTGTATGCATGTATGCGCTTATGGGGGAACTTTGTGTTTGTAATGATCAGATTCTGCTCACTGCAGAATCTAAGGAGTCGCTTTCCATTGTCATTGAGAGTATCTTCTCCATATCTTCCGATAACTCCACCCCATCTAGCATGGTCATTTCCAACTCTGGCATTAAAATCTCCGAGCATAATAACTTCATCTAGGCAGTCATCCACTGTCCTTTGAAGCAGCTCGAAGAATTCCTCCTTGACCTCTGCTCTCTCATCCTCATTTGGCCCATACACTATGACCAGGTTGACTATGGTTTCTCCTTCTTTTAGTTTTACAACCATAATGCGCTCCGAGACAAAGTTCCATCCCTTGATACTATCTTTTTGATTTTGGGCCACAATGCAACCCACGCCTCCTTTAGCTCTTTCAGATATGGGTACACCACTGTAGAGCAACGTGTTGCCATCGAGATCCATGACTCCTTGTCCTTTTTTCTTCGTTTCCGTTATAGCCAGGATTTCTAGTTTTGCTTTCCTCATCTCTTCCACCAGCTCCTCTTCCTTCCCATTTATACTTCTTGTGTTCCAAGTTCCATAAGTCGTAGTCCGTTCCAGTTTGTCGCCTTTAGAATCAGTCCGGTTTTCTCTCTTGTAGTTCGCGTAATCATGATTTAAAGCAAACAGGTGATTGGCCTGTTGTGCCTTTGCATGGTGGAGGGGCTGCCTCCTCACGGCCTCCATGCAGGCCGCCCTCCTCCTTTTTCATCCGGGCTTGGGACCGGCATTGGCGGAGTTAGAAATGTGTTAACGTAAAATTAAATTCTGAGAAATTCAATGTTTCCTTCATATGAAAAGCAAAATTTCTTAAGAAAATAGAATTTGAAAAATAAAAATTTACCTTCTAAGAATGTGTTCTGACAAATAATTTTGACACTTAGATTCAGGAGAACATAAATTATCAGAACACAGAGTAATCCCAATTTTCACTTTTGTCTACTCAAAATGCACTGACGCTCTACCCCTTAAAGACATCAATAATACTAAAGCATCCATATAATGTTATAAATATTTTACATACCTTAAAATCTGTTTCCGGCTTTATTTCTGCAAATAGACTTGCAACATTAGCTTCCATATTGCGTCCAACCTGAAAGCAATGAATGCAGAAGGTGTATACTTAAGACTATAAAGATATACTACATATATTATTTACATAGCACTTGAATACCATAAACACCAAGCAACAAAGGTAAAGGAAAAAGGATCCCATTACATGCCTATTGAGGCATTTTGGGTATATGGGGTTAGGCCCGTATTTTCTTGACCATCGGCACACCAGGGGTGATGTGGTCAGCATCACGCTGGCCGCCTTAAACTTCCCAGAGTTGCTCTGGTCCCCAATTCATGAGGCTGGGTTGACCCCGGAGCCATTTGCAGTCTAAAAAATCCCACCTCAACTGGGGATTGAACCATGTACCACCTAGCTAGGAAGCCAGTGCTCTAACCACTGTGCTACTGTGGCTCACCAAACAATAACCATTGTGAAATGAAAAAAAAAAAAAAAATAAAAAATATAAAAAAAAAAAAAAAAAAAAAAAAAAAAAAAAAAAAAAAAAAAAAAAAAAAAAAAAAAAAAAAAAAAAAAAAAAAAAAAAAAAAAAATAAAAAAAAAAAAAAAAAAAAAAACAAAAAACAAAAACAAAAAAAAAAAAAAAAAAATGGGGCCTAATACAGCTTCATTAGCCATAAACTAGCATGTTATACAGATACGACTTTTTTTCAATAAATAACTCATCACTTTCCTTGTCTTCCTTGGGCTGGTCTGTTTAGACACCTGTGCTGGAGCAGAACTGATTTAGGGTTATCACTTATAGATCCTGAAAGTCCCCTGTTTAATCTAGTCAAGGGGTTGGATACCAATTAATCATGATTTACCCGTAGACCACAGAGGATGATTTGGTAGATCTTTATGTGATGAAGGGAAAAGAAAAGAATGCAAGGATTATCCTATTTAATATTTTCCCTGTCACTGACAGTTACATTATTCCTTTGCAATTTGTGAGTGTCGCGTAGTGTTAGAAGGATAAGAATTATTTAGAGGAAATAATAGATCTGAATGTGGAAGATTTGGCTCAAGGAATTCCTGCTGGGTTTTCCACCACTGAAGGGAGACAAAGAGGGTAAATTCTCCTAACTAGACAGGTCTGGAAAAGATTGTAAGGAGATATTTGGTCTCTCGCTACCGTCGTCCCCTTCTCAGTTATCTATTATTGTTATTCTTTAAATTATATTATATTTTACGAGCCCCCCCCTCCCTTATAAAGGAAGATAAACATCAGACAATATGTAACATCTAATAGAAGGAACAAAGCATGGGGTACAGTATATACACCCAATTGGTTTATTGCAATTAAAACGAATAGATGGTGAATGATAGTATTGTCGATGGAATTAGTGTCTGCTGTATGTACTATGTGTCTCACATCAAGTGTGTTTCATCATGGATGACAAAAATATGCATTGATCTGGTGAGTTCCCTTTTTATAGGAACTTCGCTTTTCAGCCCCCGGCTGATAGTGAAGCGTGGGTAGTTCTCCAGTCTCCTGACGTTGCCCCAGGTAGGTCTTGAATGGTTCGGATTTGCCTTCTCTGTGCTCGACTCCGTATTCTGCTCTGAGATTGGACTGTCGTGCAAGGCTCCACCATAGACTGAAGACAAATACGACGGCTTCATTAATTTTCTGGCTTTAGAAAGCAGTCTTTCCCTAAGCCGTCCGTCTGCCAGGCATCTCAGATTTTAGTCTCTAACATCATATGTCTAGAGCCTAATCTTGAATTCAAGTTTCTCCTTTCTGTCCTTTGTTATATTTCTCTGCCCCAGTGGCAGTATTATAATTCTTTAGACTGATTTATCGTCAACTTAACCCGATGAATTATTATAAATGTCAGTTAAACCAACCAAATTTATCATAGAAATGTCGGCAACAGTATTCTAGTTCTGCGCCTCTAGCCTAATCGTCATGTCAATTATGATGAATTTAACAAATAATTGGACATCAGTGTTTTAGAATTGTCTGACAACATTATCACATACTTCATGTCTGGTCGCATCGTCATATAATTTATAATGAATATATGTCACGGTCTGTCAACATTATCGTTAATATTAAATTCCGTTAGTCTAAGCGTCGGGTTGAAAATAATCAAATATGGAAATTAATAGCTATATATATTCCCGTTATACATTATTATGAACATGTTGTACATATCCCGTGGGATCATAAAATATACCCGATCACATGTGGCTGGATGTGATCGTAAAACAAAAATTATGAATAAAGTAAACGTAGTTATACCAATCTTGCGTCGATTTGCAAGGTACTACACATTTCATCACATTATATTCTAGCGAGATTTCACTTACCTACTCAAAGATGGACGCTAACCCGCAATTTAGACACGTGGCTTCAGTGCGTTTAATGCATGAATTCGCACGATCTGGCTTAGGACTAGCTTTCTTGGTTACCTGGGCATAAGTGAAAAATGGCAGTGTTTGGCGCACTTTTAGCGGGACATTTCCGCTTGGACACGTGATCCGTAGCGTGCATCATGTGACCTTAGCCTCAAATAGACGCTCCAATCAATAACGTTAAAAGTCACGTGATGTTTTCCTAAGTGGCCTAAACTGGTTCTCTCTAAGTTTAAGCAGTCCTAAATTAAAGCGGGTTTCTCGCTACCGAGGTCAGGGGTCAACAATGACGTCGTATCTAAAAATAGCGAGGAGAAAATCACCGAACGCTAGGAGATTATCCGCAAGTGACAATTCCCGGGACTTTGCGATCATGCATTGAGGATGAGAAAAAATGATGTCACGTAAATAATAAAAAAAATGAAGAGAAGATTGGGCAAGTCGTCACACAAGCCCCTCCTCAAGTTTGACGTTCCGTCCAACTCCTCTGGTCCTGTCTTCCTCTTCTTTTTTAGTTTCTCACATCTCCTCGGTTGCGTCCGGATGTCTGCTAAAAAAAATCTGCCCCTACGTTGTTCTTCCCAGGTATGTATTCTATGTGAAATGAATATGGCTGCAACAGGAGTGACCATCTCATAAGCCGGGCATTAAGGTTCTTCGACGCTGCAAGAAATATCAACGGTTGATGATCACACTGCACCGTGAACTTTTTCCCGTATAAATATGGTTGAAACTTCTGCACAGCCCATATTAGCGACAGACATTCTCGTTCGATGGTAGAGTAGTTCTGTTCAGCAGGGTTCAATTTCCTACTAGCATATGCAATGGGGAATAGAGTTGCAGAAGGTCTATCACTAGGCTGCAGGAGAGTGGCGCCTATCCCTATATTGCTAGCATCTGTTCGCAGCGTAAATTTCAGAGTTAAGTCAGGCAGTCGCAGAATTGGCCTAGCTGTGAGTTTCTCCTTCAGCAGCGTGTAGGCATTTTCGCACTCCGCTGTCCAGGTTACTTTGTCCGGGTTCCCATTCTTGGTTAACGCGGTCAGTGGCGCACTCAGGGTATTAAAATCTTTAATATATCTCTGGTAGAAGCCACATAGAGACACAAATGACCTGACATCCTTTTTAGTCTGGGGTCGTGGGGCCCGCTGTAACTTCTCAATATTACGTGCATCTGGGTACATGCATCCATGCGAGATAGTGTGTCCCAGGAATTCTAGTTGCTCGCAGGCAATTTGACATTTTGTAGGGCGAGCGGTGAGTCCTGTTTCTCTAAGTCTTTCAAAGAGTAGGGAAACTGCGTCCAGGTGCTCCTCAAAGGTGTTCGTTGCAATAAGTATGTCGTCCATGAAATTACTTATTCCAGGGTGGTTCAGGGGTTCCAGTAGTTTCCTCATCATACGAGTAAAGATGCTTGGGGCGTTGCTTAGCCCAAATGGCAATACATTAAACTCGTAATGGCCCTCAGAAGTACTGAATGCTAACATGTGTCGAATTTCCTCTTTTACCGGGATCTGGTAGTACCCTTTGCTAAGGTCTATCTTCGAAAAGTATCGCGCTCTACTCAGCTTGGTGAAAAGCTGATTCTGATCAGGTAAGGGCTCCGCTTGAAATTCAGTTACAGCGTTGAGCCTTCGATAGTCTATGCAGAGGCGATGTTCTCCTGTGGATTTTCTAAGCAACACCACACTCGCACTATAAGGTGACTCTGATTTTGAGATAATACTTTCCTTAAGCAGGTACTCGATTTCCTCACTCAATGCCTTTGCCTTAGCATAAGGAACAGGATGGTTCTTAACTCGTACCGGGGCGAGGTCTGTTAGCTTCATATCAAATTCTATCAGGTTGGTCATGCCAGGTTTATCCGTGAGTGTACTAGTGTGTTTTCTCAACAACTGTTGCACCTGTGCCTGCTGATCCTCCGTTAAAGTTGAACTAATCTGAACATCTTGATGAGTTTCGCACTGACGAAGAGGGTATTCACAGGTCAGGGGTTCTGCCTCAGTTTCCGTCGCAATAGCCAGTGTCAGGAAATGTGCTGGTTCTGCACCTGGTCTTCCATAATATTGCTTCAGCAGGTTTATGTGGTAAATTTTCTGCTTCCCCTTTATGGCAATCTTGTAATTGGTGCGCGACATTTTCTCAACAATTTTATATGGACCTCTCCACCCGATTTGCAATTTATTATTGCTACTGGGCAGGAGTAATAAGACCTGTTCTCCTACTTCTAGCTCCCTATCCTTCGCAGTGCGGTTGTAGTAACGCGCATGTTTACGACGGGCACGGCGTACATTTTCCTTTGCCAGTTCCCATCCTGTTTTAAGGCGTTGGGTCAACTCATTCACGTATTGGGATGCAGAGGTGACCGTCTCATCTGCTTTATCATCTGTCCAAGTATGTAACAGTGCCTCTAAAGGTCCTTTTATAGGTCTACCAAACAGCAATGTGGCAGGTGGCATCCCAGTAGAATGGTGGGGTACTTCGCGATAAGCAAATAGTGCTGCGGGTAAGTATTGATCCCAGCTCTCTGGTTTTTCCTGCGCAAGTTTCCGAAGGATGGAAATAAGGGTCCCGTTAAACCGCTCCACCTGGCCATTTGCCTGGGGGTGGTAGGGAGAGGTGTGGATATGTTGGGCCTGAAATATCCTAAACACTTCCTCGGTGAGTTTTCCTCGGAATTGCGAACCATTATCTGTCAGGATCTGTGACGGAAACCCTAGCCGAGTAAATATGGTGAGCAGAGCCTCAGCAACATGCTTGGAATCACAGGCGGGCATAGCGATAGCCTCTGCCCACATGGAGCAACAATCCACTAACGTGAGTATATAAATGTTTCTCTTTTTGCTACGAGTAAGTGGACCCACAATATCCACCGCTACTCGTTCGAAGGGTGTGCCCAAGATTGGCATTTCTCCCAGAGTGGCTGGGGCCGTCCAGTGTTTCGGCGCTGTCCTCTGGCACTGCGGGCATGATTTCACATATCTCTGGATATCGGCGTTGATACCTGGCCAATAATAATGACATGAAATACGCTGAATCGTGGCACTTATGCCCATATGCCCACTAAACGGAAGGGCATGGCCCATTTCTAGGACCTGGGCTCGGTATGCTGACGGAACCACAAGTTGCCCATGTTCCTGTCCTCCATTTCCTGCTTTCCGATGCAACAGCCCATTTTTCTTGTAGAAGTCTCCATTTTGGAGAGGAGTGTGTGCTCTCGGTAGTTTTTTGTAGCAGGGTGCTAGAGATTGATCCTCAGTTTGTGCCTTTTTTAATTCCTCAGGAAGGATGTTGGGTGGGGATTCCAACTCTGTATTCCGTTTGGCCTGTCCTCTAGTGGTGACAGCCGCCACAACCAGAGGGTGAATGGGTTCTCCCAAGAACACATACCTACACCCTAAGATCAAGGGATAAATAGGGTCGTCCAAGATCGCTGCACTGATTTCCCCAGTCACATATTTTGATTTGACCTGAATCTTGGCTATGGCCAACCGCATAGGTGCTGCACTTTTAGTAGGTCCTTGTATTTCTATAGTGTCTTCTGTCATCTGGTCAGGCTTGACTAGGGATGCACAGACAACTGCATCGAATGCAAGGCCTGTATCATAAAGGCAGGTCACCTCTTGGTCATTTACGAGGACTGTCTCAACGACCGGGGGATGTCGGGGTTTGTCCAGAGGTTCTTCCGGTCCATTTCCCCTTGCGGCACTTTTACGTAAGCAGGCAGCATGATGAGGTGGGTTTTTCCGGTGGCACTCCTGCGTATTGTGGGTGATGGTTCTACAGTGCTTACACCATTTTTCCCCTTGCCTCTGCTGCTGGAAATTTGATCTCTGAGTAGTCTTGTAGTCTGGCTTGTCATGCTTTTTGAAGTTAGTATACGGTGGTTTCACTTGGGGGTCCATGTGTGATTGAGCTGTCTGTCTAGATACGTAATCTGGTTGTTTCCGTCTGGGTGGTGGATTCTCTGATAGTGCTGCCTGATATCGTTCCGCTAACTGGACTATGGATTCTAAAGTGCTGGCCCCATTCTCTGTCAGGAATCTTCTCATGTCGGAAGTCATGGTGTCCTTCAGTTGTTCGATCATGACCATTTCCTTCAGGCCTTCCCAATCATGAGTAAAATTCCCTAGGGCACCCCACTTCTCCACGTAGGAATCCAGTCTAGCGGCAAATTGAGCAAAGTTCTCTCCGACTTCCCTCCTAGAGTTACGGAACCTCTTCCTATAGGCATCAAGCGTCTACAGCTTTTATCCTCTAGATTTCTCGACCGGCCTCCCCTAGTGCTGCCTTAAGCTTAACTATTTCAGCCATCTTTTGCTGTTATAGTCCACACTGAGTAAGCTAGTGCTACCTTCCAATAGTATTTCTAACAACAAGTAAATACTAATTATTTATCAGACTGCTGTAGAATGAAATTACTACAGTTATGGAGACTTAAGGTCTGTAATTCAATGAAATACAAAATCACGAACTAACTTAATTAAATACAACATATATAAAGGGATTCACCAATCAATGCCTGAAATTCTAGAAAAAATGTTTTCTGTCTTGCTAGAGCTTACTGTGTGAAAATACATGTGTTAAAATGGTATACTGTAATGACTGAATGAATGATACTATCCCAGAGGTATGATAAAATACATAAGTTCAAATCCCGGACTGAGACCCCAGTGTCGCGTAGCGTTAGAAGGATAAGAATTATTTAGAGGAAATAATAGATCTGAATGTGGAAGATTTGGCTCAAGGAATTCCTGCTGGGTTTTCCACCACTGAAGGGAGACAAAGAGGGTAAATTCTCCTAACTAGACAGGTCTGGAAAAGATTGTAAGGAGATATTTGGTCTCTCGCTACCGTCGTCCCCTTCTCAGTTATCTATTATTGTTATTCTTTAAATTATATTATATTTTACGAGCCCCCTCCCTTATAAAGGAAGATAAACATCAGACAATATGTAACATCTAATAGAAGGAACAAAGCATGGGGTACAGTATATACACCCAATTGGTTTATTGCAATTAAAACGAATAGATGGTGAATGATAGTATTGTCGATGGAATTAGTGTCTGCTGTATGTACTATGTGTCTCACATCAAGTGTGTTTCATCATGGATGACAAAAATATGCATTGATCTGGTGAGTTCCCTTTTTATAGGAACTTAGCTTTTCAGCCCCCGGCTGATAGTGAAGCGTGGGTAGTTCTCCAGTCTCCTGACGTTGCCCCAGGTAGGTCTTGAATGGTTCGGATTTGCCTTCTCTGTGCTCGACTCCGTATTCTGCTCTGAGATTGGACTGTCGTGCAAGGCTCCACCATAGACTGAAGACAAATACGACAGCTTCATTAATTTTCTGGCTTTAGAAAGCAGCCTTTCCCTAAGCCGTCCGTCTGCCAGTCATCTCAGATTTTAGTCTCTAACATCATATGTCTAGAGCCTAATCTTGAATTCAAGTTTCTCCTTTCTGTCCTTTGTTATATTTCTCTGCCCCAGTGGCAGTATTATAATTCTTTAGACTGATTTATCGTCAACTTAACCCGATGAATTATTATAAATGTCAGTTAAACCCACCGAATTTATCATAGAAATGTCGGCAACAGTATTCTAGTTCTGCGCCTCTAGCCTAATCGTCATGTCAATTATGATGAATTTAACAAATAATTGGACATCAGTGTTTTAGAATTGTCTGACAACATTATCACATACTTCATGTCTGGTCGCATCGTCATATAATTTATAATGAATATATGTCATGGTCTGTCAACATTATCGTTAATATTAAATTCCGTTAGTCTAAGCGTCGGGTCGAAAATAATCAAATATGGAAATTAATAGCTATATATATTCCCGTTATACATTATTATGAACATGTTGTACATATCCCGTGGGATCATAAAATATACCCGATCACATGTGGCTGGATGTGATCGTAAAACAAAAATTATGAATAAAGTAAACGCAGTTATACCAATCTTGCGTCGATTTGCAAGGTACTACACATTTCATCACATTATAATCTAGCGAAATTTCACTTACCTACTCAAAGATGGACGCTAACCCGCAATTTAGACACGTGGCTTCAGTGCGTTTAATGCATGAATTCGCACGATCTGGCTTAGGTCTAGCTTTCTTGGTTACCTGGGCGTAAGTAAAAAATGGCCGTGTTTGGCGCACTTTTAGCGGGACATTTCCACTTGGACACGTGATCCGTAGCGTGCATCATGTGACCTTAGCCTCGTATAGACGCTCCAATCAATAACGTTAAAAGTCACGTGATGTTTTCCTAAGTGGCCTAAACTGGTTCTCCCTAAGTTTAAGCAGTCCTAAATTAAAGCGGGTTTCTCGCTACCGAGGTCAGGGGTCAACAATGACGTCGTATCTAAAAATAGCGAGGAGAAAATCACCGAACGCTAGGAGATTATCCGCAAGTGACAATTCCCGGGACTTTGCGATCATGCATTGAGGATGAGAAAAAATGATGTCACGTAAATAATAAAAAAAATGAAGAGAAGATTGGGCAAGTCGTCACAGTGAGCTCTCATAAATCTTTCTTCTTGGGCAACTTGGTCAGACAACAATCTTCCATTTTTCTGGAATTTCTTCTCCCTCCCAGACTTTTTCAAGTAATTAGCATAATATCACTGCAGAGGTGACAATATATGGTTGGATGGCTGCTGCTGGAAAGCCATCTGGACCAGCATCTTTTCCATCTTTTTAGAAGCGCCATGACTTTATTTATTTCTCACTTATTTGGTATAGAAGCTAGATGATGGTCAGGTATCACTTGTAGCTCATGATGTTCCTTTAACAAACAAGATGGTTCCACAGAGACCTCTTTAACATTGTTCTCTTTTCTACAGAAGCCCTCTTTGATCATAATTATACAGCAATAAGAAAAAAAAAAAAAAAAAACAAGGCGGGTTTTCCCTTGCCTTTCATTGGTTTTCTGTGTGGCAAGAATCTCCATACATGTTTAACCAAAAAATGTCTAACCTGAATGGCAGTGTAAAGGTGAGATGATAAGGCACCACAACTTTGCAGGCTATTAGGCGATAAAGCTTTAAAGATGTTTTATATAGACTTCATTTACAATGAAGACCTGCTAACCTTCAATATTTGATAAGTAAAATTAACATACACACACAAAAACAACAAACAAACAACAGCAACTTAATTTCTATTTTTCTACAATTATGAATGAGACATTTGTTTTAATATTATTTGGTGATTGGTCACAAAACAGTTTGTCCAGAAATTGTTCTATAAGACCCTTAAGAACACGAGGAAGGAAAAACAATGCCATCTCAAATTTATAAAGGACAAGCAAGGTAAATTGCTTACTGCCTCGAAGGAAGTAATGGAAAGATGGAAATAATATTTTTCAGAACTCCTGGATGGTGAGCAAGGTCAAGCATCAGAAATGATAACCACTAGCACAGAAGAGGAAACCAATGGTGGTGAAAATGACATAAAGATGGAAGAACTGAAGGCAGCACTGGAGAAAATCAAAATGGACAAAGCAGCAGGGCATGATGGTATAACACCAGAAATGGTTAAGTACATGGGAGCATCAGGTAACCTATTACTCTTAAGGGTCCTACAGGCAGCATGGTGCAACAAGACCATTCCAAAGGATTGAGTGATTCCCATCATAACACCAATTTTAAAAAAGGTGACAATCGACAATGTGGAAACCACAGAGGCATATTCTTTCTCAGTGTCCCTGGTAAAATCTACTCTATATTACCATTTTTCCTTACATGAAGAAAATAAACTAATTAACTTTCCTAGTTCAAGTGATCTCTTTGTACAATAGATACTAGAAAGAGTGTAAATGAGTGTGTGCAAGGTGTGAAAGTAATTTTTTATTTATATTTTTACAGCTGCACAGTTTATTTTCATTGTTCTGCTTATGTTCAAACTATTATTGTCAATGTTTCCATGCATATGTCTTTAGTAAAAAAAAAAGCTTGGAAAAACAAGCACCGTCGCTTGAAAAGATGGTCAGACAGATTATATGATAACATATTGTCGCTGACCATCAAATTACCTGGCGTAACTTAACACGTCTTTGTGAAGCGTTTATGTGACACCATAAGAGACACCATAAGAGAAGAATTACTCCCGTAGCAAATACTGCCACAGGGGAGAGGCGTGTTAGAGACTTTCCCAATGTATGTTCAGCATAAAGAGTAAGATGTATGAAGGGAAAAAATGGAATGCCAAATAAAAGCGATCGGAGAGAAAAATAAAGGAAAGGAAATGATACTGCTGTAGAGCTGGAGGTGTGAGAGATCACACAAAAGGACAGGGACAGACACTCCGTCACAAATATATCTACATAGTAAATGAATACTATGATTACAACAACAAAAAATGTGCAATGTATATTTAGAATATAAGAAAGGAAATTTTAAGTCTCAATGTTTATTGTGTTCCCCGCCTCTGTGGAACACGAAACTATTTTTGACGGCATGACTGCCTTACATAAATTTTTATATAAAAAAAAAAAAAAAAGAATGTATCTGTCACCGAATGAATGGAAGGATGATTTTCTTTTGAAAATATGTAAATATGAACATGTTTTGTAAACTTCTCGAATAAAGATTGAAAAAAAAAAAATAAAGGTGTTAAGATATTTGAGCGCATTGTCATATTGATTAGTTCATGCACTTAGCATTAATGTTTATTTGATTAACATTCTTTGTCTAAGGTGACATGACTTTGAACAGTAGGAGTTTATGACTTACTAGACGGTGAGTGAGTGTTGGTATATATGCATTATTTATGTTAGATGTTGACTGACTACTACTTTAGGACCTCATTATTTTGTTAAATTGTTTGGAGCTGTTTGATAGACATTGGGTTTGCAGTGTATACTGTTTCTCCACACCTTGTATGTTAAATTACCTCCATTCGGCACAAACATGGGTCTATGCATGGTCATAGCAACAGTGACTTACGATGTTACCTTGCTCACCTCAGTAGTAATTTGTCTCATACCCCAATAATGTCAACTCCGTTCGACATTATTGACCGTGGGGAGGGGGGAGAGTAAGTTGTTACGATTAAAATCATAACACACTTTCGGTCGCTCTCAAACTTGGTTTGTGAGCTGACTTCCTATTTACATTCGTTTCTACGACAACACAGGAAGTACGTCACATGTCTGCAGATTTCCAGCAGACATGGTTTCGCGGGCTATGGCTGTTCCGACGATTGAGTAACCAGTCTCTTTGCACCGTGTCTCCATTTGAGAAGGGTGTGTATACTGTGCTCCTGGATATGTACCTTAAGTACTGATTTTATAAGTGTATTTCACCTAGGTAGTCTACCAGATAAAGCCTAGTCTGATCATATTTCATATGGACATGTCAGCGCTGAAAGGATGTGAAAGGAAAGTATATTATAATATTAAATAAATTCAGCTAAATAACTCTGACAGTGTTCTGATAGTCTACAGACGTTAGACTTACGTATAGACAGGCTGATGAGAGCCTTTGTCTTATTCATTGATGTATATATGTGAAGGAGCCAGTCATTGTGATTAAATTCTACATGTGTGAAACGTCTACCTGTGCCGTATGTTTTACACCGAACTGAGTGAGTGGACTGTAGTTAAATAGCCTAACCGGACTGGACACCAGAGACCCAACATTTCTACTCATATCATAATGGAATGTAAATTCCTCTCGCAACAACTAGACACATTGCAGGAGTTGCCAGAATAATACTGAATCGACGTTTGTTGCCCTCGTATCTGGTGCCTTCTGGTTTTGATCCTTTAGACTTTTTATAGAAGACTGATGGTTCATGGATTATTATCCTGTTTATTTTACTTAGTCTTCAATCTGTCCTTATTGGAGCTACGGTGCTGATTGAGATGGTATTCGCGAATGTTGAGTAATATGATCAGTCAACTGGATTGAATCAGCAAAGATGCTGTCCACGAAAACAGTACATTTTAATCATCACATACAAGTTATATATTGAATTCATTTGCATCAAATAGGTTCATTAGAATCTCCTGCGCAGTCCATTACATTATCAAATAAGTTATTTGTTCTGTCATCAACAGGTCCGACTGTTTACACGTGAAGTCGTATGTCGAAATTCCGGTAGCGAACAGCCGTCGCTTTGGCGAAGATAAATACTATCATAATATTACATTAGTACTCCCTGTTTATTACTAGTTCAGGAAAACACAATCCTCAATACTAATCTTCCAATAGTGTATTCATAACACAAGATAGTTGACTCCGTAAACTATCATCAAAGGACTTCAGTGCAATATACTTTATAACGGGAGTAATCCAAAATACATCCAACTCGGATCAAGTTCGGATCTTGAAGGGTACAATTATAACGTTGTCATGTGTTAGCATACCAACGTAACACGTCATCGTAAACCTAGACAACTATACAAAATTCGCGTTCAATACCGTGAAGCGTGAAACATAATATATATTTATAGCATTTCAACCCCTTAATGCGTAACATTAAAAGTGCTCACTATAATAGTGGCCAACATCATAAACCCTGTCATAACATTCCCCTGACTGACGGGGGTAAAAAAAATCTATTATATGGATTTTTTTTATATTTTATCTCATAACTCGCTTAATTATTTCAAAAATTTAAAGATAAGCGACATATGGCCAACGATGCTTCGAGTGAAACATTGTCAAAGGTCGTAGTCAAATATACTACCTGTCATAAAATACATTAAAATATATTAAGTTAACTAAAGAAACGTCAACTGTCAGAAAGGATAGTAAATAATTATGTACCTAACTAAAATTATGTCTTAAGTAATGAATGTGTATTGTATTAATCAACATCAAAAGATATAACTAATGAAATATAGAATTAACTAAATAATTAATGTAATGTGTGTAGGATAGGATTAAAATATAATTAAGTAAACTAAAGTATGGTATCATTGGTAAAGAAAGTAAGTAAAAGTAAAGAAAAGAAAAATTAAGAATACATGAGAAGTAATTAGTAAGAAATAAAATTAAGAGATTAAATTAAGACATATGTGTGCCGAAATCTAAACTTATTAAACTAAATTAATCTATCAACTAATAAAAAATAATACGTATCATTTTATATTACAATTATGTCAACATAAGTTAATAAAATACATATAATAATTATTAGTTACTTAACTAAAGTACTAATATCAATCTATTGATCCTGATTTCAACCGATAATGTGTGAATATATGTAGTAGTAAGTTCAATCTTGAGTTCAAGTGTATTTTGATAGTAGACTGTATCAAATTGATTGAGAAACATATGGACACTAACCAAAGTCCACGGAAATTTGAACGAACTCGATAATTTCTTGCTGAGATTTGAGACATAATATAGTGCATTGTACATTTCAAGAATGTTTTGTTTTCATGCACTTGGTTTATGAACACATGTGTCCTTTGAATACGAAACGTTGTAAGGACTGTTCAAACGTCTGGAAACAACATAATTTCATTGCCCATTATGAGTTGCAAGTCAGTCATCTCTTGAATACGGATGAATAAATTCTAGTATATCAGTCTTTTTCATTCACTGAGTTGTTAGTTCTCTTTGTGTGAATGATGAAGGAAGATGTGACAGGGAATCTGCCACCGCATTCTCGTAACCCGGTATTGCTTCAATTTTAAAATCGAATGGTTGGAGCAGGATGGAAAATCGCGCCAACTTAGCGTTCTTGTGATTGGCTCATCTGAGCGAAGCTACTGCCTTCTGATCTGTCTGGATGACGAATGGAGCACCGAGTAAGAATTTTTTGAGCTTTTGAATTGCCCAAACAACAGCAAGAAGTTCTTTGTTGATAACCGAGTATTTGATTTCTGCATCAGTAAGTTTTCTCGATATGAAGAGAGTTGGGTGAAGTATGCCTTCATGTTCTTGTAACAGACTACCTCCTAAACTGTAACTGCTGGCATCTGTCTGAAGAATGAACATTTTTTAGTATCTGGCAACCTTAAAATAGGTGGATTCGAAAATATAGACAAAATTTGATGAAAAGTTTTGTCGCAGTCTGTATTCCATGTGATCTTCGTAGACATGTCTTTTCTCAAGACAAATAGACAATATACTAACTTATGCTGCATTGGCTGAGCAAAAGTAGAATAGCTAATGAAGTTACTGTCCATAATAGGCATAGTAAAATTAACGTTAATACAAGAAGACACAGTATAATAGTAGATAAGATATGTATCAATATGTATGGCAGTATGTTCAAAACATGTCATATATGACAGTTTATGATGCAAAGTGAAAACTTTTGTTGACTGACTGATCGGTTTTAAGTTTACCATTAGAGTTACAACAAGACCTGACACTGTTAATTTTATTAGTAAAATCGATATTAATTTTGAAAATACTAACAGTTTTATTAAAATCGGGTTTGATCTGATAATGTCTCCAAGATAATGTAACTTTCAAAGTAGGTGGATGTACAGATATATGTTTATTAGGAAAAAAGGATTTTTCTTCCTGAAATAAAAATAGACAAGAATAATGACAATAGGTAAGTAATTGTCATTGAGATAATGCAAAGAAATTTGCAAATATTTAGGATGAATATGAAACACCCTAAACATATTACAAGAAAGATCAACTATTGATAACCAAGAGTGCTGAGTTATCTCAGAATGTGACCTAACATTATACGCATGTCAGTGGTAGAATGAAATACCATCGTCTCATGAGTAGCGCAATGAGCACCGGACATTTTAGTCAAGACGAATAGTAAGAAAATCATCAATATCATTTTCTTAAGAAAATGTGTGTAAGTAGAAATTGAGAAGTCCCTAATGACATGTGTGCATGTCAAACAAGATGACAATAGTATGCTTGTGAACACAGGCCACAAATATAAAGAGAAAATTTTGTGTAATGTAGTAGTTATACCAAATATGTATATGTATATTGGTACATCATTAGATGTACGCACAACAGTGTCAACCTGAGTGACATTAGATGTGCATGTAGTGTTAATATCACTAATACCTGGTATATCAAACCTCACATCACCATTATCATAGTTCAGTAGGAGAGTTTCATCATCTTCCTCAGTTTCCAAAATGGCTCCAAGACCAAAATTTGAAAATACTGTGCCACCTGCGGCAAATTTACTGGCGCGTGTTTGAGCCATAGTAATGACCGAGTTATCAGTGCAAGAGTGTCGTCATTCCCAATCCTCAGTCTCACTTGGTGAGCAATCCTTGCTACCATAAATGCGACCCACTGTTAAATCTGCAATAGGATTCTGCAACAGACGTTAACTCTTCCTAAAAAGAAAGGGGTATGTACATCCAAAATAGCAGTGGGATAGTACTCAATGGTACCCCCAAAAGTACTACATTTAACAATTTTATTACTTAAATATTTAGGATGTACTAAGGACTGTCGAATTCCAATGATAGTCAATCTGGAGTCCCTCAACAATGATACCAAAGTACAATTGACCAATCCTCTGTTGAAGGTCATAGTCCCTTTACCGTCGTTTGCGGAGAGACCAACTGCTGGTTGAAGTTGTACACAATTCAGCACAGTATCTTTGGCCTTCTGAAAAATAGCGTTACAATCTTGGCAACTATTTGCCACATTATAATTAATGGCACAACATGAAGAAGATGAATATACCGGATTGTCATTGTTATGACCAATTGGAGGTGCATTGGAAGTCAATGCTGCCCCTGCATTATGGTCAAACCTCTGTGGGTTTCTTGAATTGGAACTTTGTCGATGGTGAGCAACTGAATTATTATTATTACCTCTACCATTATAACTCTTATTTCTGGATCTGTAATTATTATTACCATTATTCCAGTTATTGCTACTATTATTATGCGAAGTAACATTGTATGGTTGATTCCATGTTGTATTTTGTTGG
>JAMPIV010000576.1:415000-427500 GCA_024509875.1 Oreohelix idahoensis | reverse complement strand
AAGTATTTTATCACTTAATTTAACATTAGATAGAAAACTAGATGACAATGAATGGTTTACACATTTCATTTCGCGCACTATTCTCCCTTGTGACGATTTACTTTTTAGTTCACTTAGAATTAGGTTAAGTTTATGTGATTTAAATCCAGAATAAAAAGCATTTGCTGACTTGTATGTTAGACTTACATCTTCATCTACGTCTAATTGTACACTGTAATGGCCACTGTCATCCACTTTCACACTCACTCCTTCACGCGCGCATTCTTCATTCAGTTCTACCCAAAATGATCTTGGCCAATTCACCTTCGATCTTTTAGCTAGATGGTTTGTTTCGTTTAACTCGTAGCTTGCAAAGTTATTCCTATCTTCACCTACTTGGTCTATTTTACGTTTTTTTCATATGTCTATCTAACGAGTTTATTGCTGCAGTTTTTACAAGATTATCATCACAATTGAGCATACTGATAAGGAATGAAATATGTCGAGAGTGGTATAATATGAAGGGGTTTGGTATGCCAAGTCCACCCTTCGACCTGGGACAGAAGAAATAGCTCCTTGTGGATGATTCATTTAGGACTAACCATGTTCTAACGTGTTGTACAATTTCATCTTCAATTTCTTTAAGTTGTTTTTCTGTAAAGTGTATGTTAGAAAAATAAAACATGAGAGGACCGAAACACATCGGGTTAATTAATGAGATCTTTGCTGATGTTGGTAGTGGGGCACAGCTTAATTTGGTTAAATTTGACCTAAATTCTAATATAAGGCTGCTTGCTTGAAACTGGTCCGATGTATTATCAATTGTAATGTCATGTCCTAGGTATCTGTAGGAACGCCCTCGATCAGAAGAGGGGATTTCATGACCTTGGATATTAATGTCCGCCTTACGAGTTTTGACCCAATTGTTTCCGCTTCGCTGACCGCTGAACACTGCACACTTTTGTGGCTTAACCTCCATCCCGCTGGTCTCCATAAATGCTGTTGTCTTCTGTGCCATTGATTGTAGGTCGTGTATGTTGGTGGCAAAGAGACTTACGTCATCCACATACCCTTGAATGGGATTCGGCACGTGATGTGTTTGATAACCTTGCTCAATCCACCGGAGCCATTTATCGATGCCTTGCTCAAATACAATAACACTCCATGGGCACCCCTGAATAATACCTTTCTTACGCTCAATCCGGTCTGTGATAGTACTAGCGTTTTTAACTTGATAGGAGGAGCCACTGTATATATCTTTGGTGATGTTGACAAAGACGTCAGGGTAGCCTGATTCGCTTAGCTCCCTTATCATAAATTCGTGGTCAATGCTGCCAAATGCATCTTTGATATCAACAAAGCACAGATAGGCCTTTCCTGATGAATGTAGAAAGTCACTAACAGCTGTTTTTAGGGTGAAGACATGTTCTTGAAGACCATTTCTTGGCAATGATCCTTTTGCCGAGGTGACAGTCGCTGGGTGTCAACAATCCACTGCATGTGTCGAGATTGAATTAATTTCATAAACAACTTGTATGATGATAGCAGAAGAGAGATGGGTCGCCAGTCTTCGATGGTGCTTAAATTTCCATTTTTAGGCACAAGGGTAATTACACCGTGCTTCCAGTCTGGTGGCACCCGTTGGTTGAAAAGGCATGTGTTAAAAATAACCGTTAGGATTGGAGCGAGCTTGTGTGCCTGCTGCTTGATGGTATCATACGTCACACCGTCAGCCCCAGGTGATTTCCTACTAGGCAGTTTTTTTATACACGACATTACTTCGCCTACGGTAAATGGGTCAGTGGCCGGGGCGTGCTTTGGCTCTTGGATGACGATTTCTGCTTTCCATGGGGGGTCGCTTGCAAGTGTATTAAGTCTGCGCTGGCTGCGTTCCTTAAAATGTGTTTCTATGTCTTGTATGTCTATGTTACAGGTGGTGGTCGACAACTTGTTGTTGTGTTTTATAACATTGATGGCTTTACTCTGATCTGTTTCTAACAAGTAAAGTAGTTCCTCTCGTGTCACGCTTCCCGCATTTTGTGTGTTACCATTTTCTTTGTTTCGTTTTAAACTTGGGCAGATGTTATGCCTAATAAAAAATAGGGCCGCTTCAATAAAGTCATTCAATTGTTGTGTGTCACTCACTTCTTCAGTACTGGTTGTTGGTTCCGGCGTAGTAACAGGAAACTTCAGCAAAATACGCTTGATAAACTTAAGAAACTCAATGCTGAAGGGTTGACCGTCAGGCCGTGTTGATTTGAACTTATTCTCGCTGTCGTAAAATAAACTACACAGTGTTGAAATAATTCGTACCCACCACAACGGATTTGAATGTTCATAAAATGGCTTTACATACATACATACATACATACATACATACATACATACATACATACATACATACATACATACATACATACATACATACATACATACATACATACATACATACATACATACATACATACATACATACTGTTGCTGTCATTTTCGACGGAGTCATCTGTCAAGTTATTTGCTTATGTTTGTATCATAAGTATAATTGTGTCTTTACCTGCGATGTCAGGTTGATTAGGGGTTGTCTTCCCTTGTTTATTCATTCATTGTGTTTGACCTTTAGGGTCAGAGGTTGTCAGTTCGGGCGTAGGCCTATGGGAAGGTTTTTTAAGCGGGAGTGAGATATACTTCCGGGAAGCCGGGAGGTCCTGTTTTTCTGAAGGGACCAAGAGTCCATTGTTTTTCGGGGAGAATCTTCGAAGTAACTGCTATGGCAGTTTTCCCCAGTGAATCTCTGTGCGTCGGGATGACGACAGAATTCCTTGTGTAGTTCTGAGGATTCATTTACCAGGTAATACCGACCTTTATGCATTATTACGCTTTTCGGTGGCAGAACATGTAAAGGATTACCTAGGGTGAACAGCAGCTCACTGATCCGCCATTTCAGAACTTATATATATTTGTGCTCGAGGTAGCCATCCAAGACTGTTAGTCTTATATTGTCCAGAAATCCAGTGACGAAGATATATTGTGGGAGCCGCAGATTGGCGGAACTTCTATCTACAATAAGTATTACTGCAGGGTTGATGATAACCTATTTAACAGAAGTACACGGCCGACGTCAGAACGAGGCCTGTGCTTTCGGCTATTATACTACAGCCTGATATGTGCAATTGGCGGGAGTGCCAAGTTGCACCTATGTGTCAAGGTAACTAAGGCATCTGACGCGTTTAGTCAGAGACGCCAAGGGCGACGCTACGAACTGTCATTATTGAAGAACTTTGCTATTGACCATGCACGTCTATTCTGATGTTTACCTTTTCGAATGCCAAATGTATACCTATCGATGTCAGGTCAGCATGACCTTGTTACACTGACTGTTCCTGTTGATACTATGTGTGTTCCCGTCAATAAATGTCTTGAAACATGCCTGCAGTGTCAAAGCATCCTTGATTACTGCATGTGAGAGTATGGGTTGCAGGATCTACATCTATACGAGCCTAAACACATTCGCGTCTTCATTCGCACCCACACTCAATTCATCATACGCTCGCACTACACATCTAACAACATGTATACTGTCTTGGGCCAGTGATCACCTCAACAAGAAAAAAAGACAGTTACATTTCTGGTGGACCAGTTACGTGGGCTCTTATGATACATTTCTTGTCGCCAATGTGGCCTAGAAACTTACATTTCGGATGGACCAGATCTGTGGGTTTAAAAAGAACAGAGCGAGCATTTGACATTATTGTTGACATTTATGGATCCAGAAATTTACATTCCTGGTTGGCTGTTACATGTATGATGTCTCCAGTTTTGTCGAGAAAGTTACAAGAAGGACAAGTACACATTACACTTCTGATCTGTGGGTCTAAGCTACACACGGGACAGCCGTAACACACAACGCTAATTCTACACTTGCAAGTTTTGGCTACAACAGGACAGATATAGGTCATCAACGGTTGACACAAATAAACAGTACGAGCATTTATATCATAATGCTACATAAACCATAACAAGACAAGTACTGAAGTGAACTACTAGGCATTTGCTACGTGGACCATAACTGCATAGAAGGCGGGTTCCTATTGTAAACAGTACTGCGGGTTGTGACACGTTTCATTCAACAACAGACTTTTCTAGGTCAGAGCATTCAAGCTACATTGTTGGAGGTCAAGTGTCTGTAAACAGTACGTGAAATTGTAAACATTCAATGTGCAAGCCCTAATTTGAGAAGGTCATAGTAACTTTGGTTCGTGAATACCACTTTATGTTACAGTGGATTTGACGTTCAGTGCGCGTTTGACATTTCATTTCTGTGTTCGCAAGGAGCAAGAAATTTATTTTAGTTTCAGCTGTGACTGAACTTGTTCTGCAACACATTGAAATTGATTGCTATATGTTTATGTCACTTCTACTGTTTTTGGTGTATTTTTCTGCGGGTTTTTCGGTTGGTGGGTCTTACGGTAAATATGCCACTTGATCGAGGCTTACTGTAAGCGGTCTGTAGGTGCAAATTTTCTTAATTTGGAAATTTGCTAGTGACAATTGGTCGCTATTGATGTTAGCTGTGATGTAATTGTACTTAACGTTGTTTTTGTAATATTTTGTCTGTTTTTCAGTTTTGATTGTCGATTTGTTTTGTTTGTATTCTGTAGGTCTCTCCTTTCTTGTGTATTTCTCTACACATTTTTGGTTAAAACAGTGTTGCCATTTGTATTGTTTTGTATTTTTGTCTTTGTATTTTTTTTTTTGGTTGTACTACATTACTGTCATGCACAGTCTACATACACATACTTGGTCATGTTTTGATATTATTGATAAGGTAGACTCTTCATATAATAATAATAATAATAAATTCTTTAAGCGCCAAACACGGCGCATAAGGCAGAAACCAGTGCTCTCCAGGTTGTTCGTTGTGACGCCACTCCTCTTAGCTCTTGCACATTATTTAGGCCCAACGTTCTTCCTTCTCTTATTATTGTTCTTCTGAGTGTTTCTTTTGGTCTTCCTTTTTTCCGCTTACCCTCAGGAACCCAAGTGAGTGCCTGTAGTGGTATTCTGTTGTTTTGCATTCGTAGGACATGACCGATATATGACCATCGTCTTTTCCTTATATAGTCGGAGACATATTTCTGCCTAGAGTCTTCTCTTATTTGTCGATTAGTCTTGAATTCTTTCCAACTGATGTTCATGAGTTTTCTAAGACATTTGTTCTCGAATGTATTCAGCTTGTTCTCCAATGATTTTGTTATTTTCCAACTCTCACAGCCGTATGTTAACACTGAGATAACATTTGAATTAAACAGACGAAGCTTGGTATGTATATTCAATGATCGTAATTTCCAAATGTTAGATAATCTATTGAAGGCGCTAGCTGCCAAAGCAATTCTAGTATGGATTTCTCTTGTTGTGTCACCATCCTGAGTCATTTTACTGCCTAAATAATTGAAACTTTCAACTTTCTGTAGTTTTTTTCCCCGTTCAAGATGATATCAAAGGTCTCGTTAGAAAAGTTCATAGCTTTAGTTTTAGAGGCATTTATTTGGAGACCAATTTTAACCGAGAGATGACACAAATTATTTATTGCTTCTTGGGATTGTCTTGGTGTTGAACTTAAGAATGCTACATCATCTGCGAAATCCAGGTCCCCCAGGAATTTTTCCATTTGTCCATTTTATACCCAATTGTTCATTGTGGGTATAGTTTCTCATAACCCAATCAATAGCTATTCCAAAAAGTAGTGGTGACATAATACAGCCTTGTTTCACCCCTGTTTCTACTGTAAACCATTCTGTATTCCCTTTATTTGTTCTAACACAACATCTTGCATTGTCATATAGCGCTTTGATTATATTCACATATTTTGTTGGAAAACCATAGATTGTAAGTATCTTCCACAATGATGGGCGGTGTAGACTATCAAAGGCTTTTTGAAAATCGACGAAGGTGATAATAATAAGTGGCGATTGCCTTTCCACTGATTCTTCTATAATTGTTCTTAGTGTGAATATTTGATCAATACATGATCGTTTCGGCCTGAAACCCGCTTGTTCTTCTCTGATCTTTTCGTCAGCATGCAATTTAAGTCTTTCTAACATCATGCAACATAATAATTTTCCAGGTACTGATAATAGAGATATACCACGCCAGTTATTACAGTCTGATAGATCACCTTTCTTCGGTAACTTTACAATAATACTGTCTTTCCATTGTTGTGGTGGTTGTTCTTCTCTCCATACTTCATTTATAATATCTAAAATTCTCAAGAGGTTGTTGTCATTAACTGCTTTAATCATTTCCCCTGAAATTTCGTCAACTCCAGCAGCTTTAAAATTTTTTAATCTTTTAACGGCTTGTTTGATCTCGTCCAGCGTGAATTCATCGCAAGTTATTGGCAAAGTGGTTGTGGATGTTTCATTATTATAAATAATGTTAAATAATATTATATAAGATATTTATACAAGTTCTTTGATAAAAGACTTGTTATCTACAAAGATTGAGACAAGGTGAAATACATATTCAAGTTCTTTATAAAAAAAGACTTGTCTCCCATTGAAGTGGGATAAGGTAATTTATTTAATTTTTTTCAGGTTTCTGATCTCATTAGACAGAATGTCTACATTGGATTTCTTCATCCAGCAAGGGTTGACCCTTGGTAAGTCTGGTAAAGAATTGGAAGAATATTCATCTGCTCAATTCGCCATTGCATTAAAGTCAGAAGAAAAGAAACAAAAAGAGGAAATTAAATTGAAAGCAGAAGCTGAACTAAAGAAGCTAGAAGCTGAGAATAGAAGATTAGAACTTGAAGAAAGAAGGTATCAAAGAGAGGCTGAGGAGAGAAAAGCTCAAGCTGCTGCTGAGGAGAGGAAAGCAGAAGCTGCAGCTGATGAAAGAAAATTCCAGATGGAAATGGAAGACAAAAAAATTCAAGCTCAAGCTGCTGCAGAGGAAAAAAACTTCAAGCTGCTGCTGAGGCTGAAATTAGAAAAATGGAACATGAGGAAAGAAAACAGAAGATGGAACTTGATGAAAAACTCGCAATTTTGGAGTTAGAGAAATTGAAATTGGCGAGTACGGGTGCTCAGCAAACAACTTCGAGTACGACAAAGGGGTTTGTTAGTAGGATTAAATTGCCTCATTTCAATCCTTTAAAGGATGACGTAGCAGATTATCTAGATAGATTCCAATTTTTGTGCGATACGCATAACATAAAAAAGGAAAAATATGTTGAACAACTGATGCCATTTTTTACAGGTGACACAGTGACTACTCTTATGACAATAGACGAACATGAGAGGACTAATTATGATGTTGTCAGGGCAGCATTGCTAAAAAAATACCAATTAAAACAAGAAGACTATCGTCTTCGTTTTAGGACAATGTTGCCAGAAAATGGAGTAGATTTCTCTGATTTTGTTACAAAGATACGTCGTACATTTACACGATGGATTGAGTTGTCTCAGATTGAGAAAACATATGAAGGTCTAATGGACTTATTATTGCGAGATAAGGTTTTGTCATCTGTTAATGATTCTTTTCTTGCATTCCTTCATGAGCGTAAGCCTAAAAACTTAAAAGAAATGGAGGAATACTGTTGTCAGTATGCCACAGCACATCCCCATGCTACAGTTAGCAATTCTAAAGTGAAAGAAGGGTTGCCAGCTGCTTCGGCAACACCATATGGCCCTAATTTCAGAAAAAAATTTCAGGGTGCTCAACAAAATTGGAATAGGGGAAGTAATCAAAATTACACTCAGAAGCGGAGTAATCCAACACATGATGGTTCTTCGTCTATGCAGTGGAGACAAGATGGTAGTTCTCGTAATTTTAGTGGTAATAATTTGAGACACTTTCGTAAAGGCTATCCAAATAATAACTATTCAAATTTTCGAGGTAATCATTCTCGACGTCAAGATTATGACGATGGTGAATTTAGAAACCGGGATTCAAACCGGAATGATGATTACAATAGACAATATGATCACAATTACAGGGGAAATGATAGTCGAAATAATTACAGGGGAAATGATAGTCAAAATAATTACAGGGGAAATGATAATCGAGGTAGACCTAGGTTTAACAAAAAAAGACCTTACCAACAGGCAAACTCTGCGCAACAAGAGTTTGATGGAGCCTGTAATACAGTAAATGATAGTGGTAACTCTAGGGCTATCACTGGTTGTGCTTTCGATTTTGGGAGAGCAACTGAATGCCCCCAATGCTTAACATTGTTTGACTCATCAACTGTATCTACGCTAAGTTGTGGTCACCCTCTTCCTGCTCTACCTGCTACAGTTGCGCATGATGGGAGAGGATCTCTCATCTTACATAAAGGTCTAATAAATGATAGGCTAGTCTCAGTACTTTTCGATTCGGGATGTACTACCGTCGGGGTTAAGGAGTCTCTGATAGATCCTTGCTGTGCCACTGGAAAAAACAATCAAATGTGTTACATTTGGTGGTACTATGGAAAGCTATCCTACTGCTATTATTAGGATTGACACTCCTTTCTTCACAGGAGATGTCCATGCATGTCTTCTTCCTAATCCTATTGCGGATCTTATAATCGGTCGTATTCATGGGGTTAAGGAATGCACCCCGCAACAAATTTCTAGTTGGGAAGAAAGAAACATTCAAACGGTCAATGCAGTGGTGACAAGAGCTCAAGCTCTTAATCCCCCAACTTCATCTGATAATAGTAATGAAGTTGATAGCCAAGACGAGCACTTGGTGATTTCCCATGACTCGTTTGTTAAACGTCAAGAAGAGGATCCTTCTTTGAAGAAATACTTCCTTCTTGCAAAGAAAGGGGATCCCAATCAAAATACGAATCACAAATCGTATATCACTATGAAGAATGGTATATTGGTACGAATGGTACAACACTCGGACAAGTCTATGCACTCGCAAATTCTTGTGCCTAAGTGTATGAGAGCCTTAATTCTTCGGCATGCACACGATTCTCAGTGTGCGGGACACATGGGTTTTTCCAGAACTAAAACTAGAGTCCTTGCGTCATTCTTTTGGCCATTCGTGAATAAAGACATCCGAATTTATTGCCGATCTTGCAAAATTTGTCAAGAGGTCAAGTCTAGAGGTCCGAGACATGCTGCTCCTATTCAGGCTGCAGATATTCCGATTCGGCCGTTTCAGAAAATGGCTATAGACATCATTGGTCCGTTCAAAATTAAGTCAGCCAGAGGACACCAATTTATCCTCACTTGCGTGGACATGTGCACGCGTTGGCCAGAGGCTATTCCTCTGAAGAGCATATCAACTGTCGATATCGCTGATGCTCTTTGGCTCGTATTTTCTCGTCTGGGATTCCCCGGAGAAATACTGTCGGATCACGGCACTCAGTTAATTTCGGACGTTATGTCTCAGGTAATGGCTACGCTAGACATTAAAAGGTCTCTCAGTAGTATTTATCATCCAATGTCCAATGGATTGGTAGAACGTCTTAACAGGACACTAAAGAACTTACTTGGCAAGATAACGGAGGATCATCCTGAAGATTGGGACAGGGTTTTACCTGCAGTCCTCTTTGCCTATAGAGAGGTTCCCAACGAGCATACAGGGTTTTCTCCTTTCGAACTTGTCTTTGGCGCGCAACCGCGCGGGCCAATGTCCTTGTTACATGATTTGATAACTTCCGATAATATCGACGATGATACACAATCGTCATATGAATATGTTATAGCTCTTAGGGAAAAGATTATCGAATCATGCAGGTTAGCAACTTCATCTTCCGAATTTGCGAAAGAAAAAGCTAGGCGATTTGCTAATAAGAAAAGACGCCTACGTCAACTTTGTCCTGGAGACAAAGCATATGTCTTACTGCCCTCAAGAGAGAATAGACTTCTCATTTCTTGGAAGGGTCCATACACTATAGTCTCGAAAATTTCTGATGTCGACTATATTGTCGATGTGGATGGAAGGCATAAAACCTCTTCCATATAAATATGCTAACAGAGTTTATTGAACGTCCAGACTATTTACAGCCTATTTTCCAGGCGACGGACGACTCTCCAGTTCAACATGGTCACATCTCATCCCTGTCCGTTATACAGGATGAGGAAACTATTTTTTCTGACGTGAACTTACCTCTTCCTGCGATTCCACTTACTTCAACGGAATCGTGGAGAGACGTTACAGTCTCTTCCAACTTGTCTTTTGAGGAACAACGTCAAGTATCCTCTACGTTACAATCATATCAGGATGTCCTTACCGACATTCCTGGACACACAGATGTCATAGAACATGACATCATACTTACTGATCGTAATCCGATCAGAGTAAGACCATACCCAATACCTATTCATTTTCAAGCACAAGTCGAGAAAGAATTGGATGAAATGATTCAACTACAAATAATTGAACCATCCACTTCAGCTTATTCTTCGTCGATAGTTATTGTTCGAAAGAAAGACAATAACATACGTCTTTGCGTTGATTATCACAAATTAAATCAAGTTACGAAGTTCGATGCTGAACCTATGCCGTTATTAGATGATCTACTTATTAGACTTTCTAAAGCTAAATTCTTTACTAAACTAGACTTGTCGAAAGGTTATTGGCAAGTCCCACTGACGGAACACGCCAAACCTCTCACTGCTTTTTCGACACCTAGGGGTCTGTTTCAATGGAATTTTATGCCTTTCGGGCTTATGAACGCCCCAGCGACTTTCGTGCGCATGATGCGACGAATTCTATCAGATCGTGCAGATGTCATTGCATATTTAGACGACATCTGTCTTTTCAGCGATACTTGGGAAGAACACTATGTGGGTCTGAAGGAATTGCTATCTACTCTACGTGAGCATAGATTGACTGCTAAACCCTCTAAAGCTTTTGTTGGGTTTAGTGAAATTTCCTTCCTAGGTCATCGAGTTGGTCATGGTCTGTTGAAGACAGAGGACCAAAACATTTCAAAGATATTAAATATCTCGGTTCCGAAGACAAAAAAGCAAGTGCGTAGTCTCTTGGGATTGATACAATTCTATGGAAGATTCATTGAGAATCTGTCCTCCATTATGGCACCACTTTCAACGTTATTGAAAAAAGGTTCTCCTAATATGGTGCGTTGGTCCCAAGAATGCCAATCTTCATTGGATCAGGTTAAGAATTTGTTCTCATCTCATCCTATCTTAAGACTACCGACGATTGATAAGACTTTTGTCCTTCGTAGTGATGCCTCTTCCACTGGCATTGGAGCGGCACTAATGCAGGAATATTCAGGAACTCTGCATCCTGTAATGTATATTTCTAGGAAGCTGAATGCGGCAGAAAGGAATTACTCGGTTTTGGACCGTGAATTGTTGGCTATGGTTTGGTCCATTCTTAAGCTACAAAGGTTCCTTCTGGGCGCGCATTTCTTTATGGAAACCGACCAAAAAGCTCTTACGGCTATGCAAAGTAAGGATTTGAAGAGCTCGAGATCTACTCGTTATGCTATTGCTCTTCAGCCTTTCCATTTCACGGTGCGAGCTATCCGTGGTTCGGATAATGTGATGGCGGACATATTGTCTAGATGCCCACATGATTCCAGTTAAATCTTGTGTCCTAGTTTTTCCTGATATATTTTCAGACTTAGGTCTGTCCTTAATATCATAATATGTTGTAATACAAATGTATTTGGATGATGTTTAGATAATTTAACAAATTTCATTTTGTCCATCCATCAGTGATATGTTGCTAAAATAGCATTGACATTTGTATATTGCTATGATTATATTATTTAGTAATGTTTGATATATGATTGGTATTGCCAGCAACTTAGGTTTCTTGAATGGTATCCCTTAGTTTGTTTGGTTTAAAGGAAATATTTTCTCTTATGTTGGGAGATGATTTGTACCCTCTTCTATTGTACCTGATATTAGGTTCATTGTTTGCATGAGCACAGAAGTGATACTGGTGCTATCTTGCTCATGAACATATTAAAAAAAAAAAAAATTGCATTTTTTTTTTTTACAGGGGGGTGGTAGTAATGTTGCTGTCATTTTCGACGGAGTCATCTGTCAAGTTATTTGCTTATGTTTGTATCGTAAGTATAATTGTGTCTTTACCTGCGATGTCAGGTTGATTAGGGGTTGTCTTCCCTTGTTTATTCATTCATTGTGTTTGACCTTTAGGGTCAGAGGTTGTCAGTTCGGGCGTAGGCCTATGGGAAGGTTTTTTAAGCGGGAGTGAGATATACTTCCGGGAAGCCGGGAGGTCCTGTTTTTCTGAAGGGACCAAGAGTCCATTGTTTTTCGGGGAGAATCTTCGAAGTAACTGCTATGGCAGTTTTCCCCAGTGAATCTCTGTGCGTCGGGATGACGACAGAATTCCTTGTGTAGTTCTGAGGATTCATTTACCAGGTAATACCGACCTTTATGCATTATTACGCTTTTCGGTGGCAGAACATGTAAAGGATTACCTAGGGTGAACAGCAGCTCACTGATCCGCCATTTCAGAACTTATATATATTTGTGCTCGAGGTAGCCATCCAAGACTGTTAGTCTTATATTGTCCAGAAA
>JAMPIV010000576.1:405000-410000 GCA_024509875.1 Oreohelix idahoensis | reverse complement strand
CTTAGATAATTACATGGTACAATGTTATAAATTTCCCTCAAAAAAAAAAAATGAGACAAAATCTACTAACATGTCATTATAACATTGGACTGTATATCAGGAAATATATATATATGACAGAAGAATCATGTGGAATCGTGTGGACATCTGGACAGAATGTCTGCCATTACATTATCCGAACCACGGATAGCTCGAACCGAGAAATGAAATGGTTGAAGAGCTATGGCATAACGAGTGGACCTCGAGCTCTTCAAGTTTTTGCTCTGAATAGCAGTAAGCGCTTTCTGGTCGGTTTCCACAATGAAATGTGCGCCTAGAAGAAATCTTTGTAACTTCAGAATAGACCATACCATAGCCAATAACTCACGGTCTAAAACCGAGTAATTCTTTTCTGCAGCGTTTAATTTCCTAGAGATATACATCACCGGATGCAAAGTATCAGAATACTCCTGCATTAGTGCTGCCCCAATCCCTGTTGACGAGGCGTCACTTCGAAGAACAAAAGTCTTCTCAATAGTAGGTAACTTAAGAATAGGTGGAGATGAAAATAGGGCTTTAACCTGGTCCAATGAGGATTGACATTCTTTAGACCAGCGGATCAGATTAGGCGACCCTTTCTTCAATAAAGTAGAAAGCGGTGCCATAATGGAGGACAGATTCGGAATGAATCGTCCGTAGAATTGAATCAAACCTAATAGACTCCTTACTTGTTTCTTCGTCTTAGGGACCGAAATGTTAAGTATTTTTGAAACATTGTGGTCCTCTGTCTTTAAAAGACCATGACCAACCCGATGACCTAGGAAAGAAATCTCGCTAAATCCTATAAAGGCTTTAGAGGGTTTTGCAGTCAAGTTATACTCGCGAAGAGTAGACAGTAATTCGTATAAACCCAAATAATGATCTTCCCAAGAATCACTGAATAGACAGATATCATCTAGGTATGCTATGACATCTGTACGATATGCGAGAATTCGCCGCATCATGCGTACGAATGTAGCAGGGGCGTTCATAAGACCAAAAGGCATGAAATTCCATTGGAATAAACCCCTAGGTGTAGAAAAAGCTGTAAAAGGTTTGGCACGTTCAGTTAGCGGGACTTGCCAATAACCTTTAGACAAATCTAGTTTGGTAAAGAATCTAGAATTTAGAAAGTTTATTGAGTAGCTCTTCTAATGAAGGCATAGGTTCAGCATCGAACTTCGTAACTTGGTTCAATTTGCGATAATCTACGCAAATGCGAATGTTATTATCCTTCTTTCGAACAATAACCATAGACGAAGAGTATGCTGAAGTGGATGGTTCAATGATTTCCAAACGTATCATTTCATCCAACTCTTTTTCGACTTGAGACTGGAAATGAATAGGTATTGGATATGGTCTGACTCTGATAGGATTGTGATCAGTTAGCACAATGTCATGTTCTATGACATGTGTGTGTCCCGGGATGTCTGTAAGAACATCCTGAAATGTTTGCAACATCGAAGAAACTTGTCGATGTTCCTCAGCGGAAAGATTTGGAGAAACGGTCACGTTTTTCCAAGATTCCGTAGAATAAAGTGGGACCATAGAAAGAGGAAGATTGACATCAGAAAAAAAAGTAGTTTCCTCATCCTGTATAACTGACAGAGATGAGTACTGACCATGAGTTGCTTGTGAATTGTCCGTAGCCTGGAAAATAGGCTGCAAATAGTCAGGTCTTTCATAAAATTCTGTGAGCATATTTATGTGGAAAGTTTTATGCTTTCCATCAATATCGACAACATAGTCGACATCAGAAATTTTGGAGACTATTGCATATGGACCTTTCCATGCAATTAGAAGTCTGTTCTCCCTTGAAGGAAGTAGAACGAGAGCTTTGTCACCTGGACAAAGTTGTCGTAGACATCTATTCTTATTTGCAAACTGCCTTGCCTTTTCTTTAGCAAATTCTGAAGACGAAGTTGCTAGTTTGCATGCCTCGATGATCTTTTGCCTAAGAGCAATGACGTACTCATAAGAAGATTGAGTCTCATCGCTAATATTATCGGCAGTGATTAGATCGTGAAGTAAAGACATAGGGCCGCGCGGTTGCGCGCCAAAGACAAGTTCAAAAGGGGAAAACCCCGTATGTTCATTGGGGACCTCTCTATACGCAAAGAGAGTCGCGGGTAAGACCCTGTCCCAATCCTGAGGATGATCCTCAGTTATTTTACCAAGTAAAGTTTTCAGAGTCCTATTTAAACGTTCGACCAACCCATTAGACATTGGGTGATAGATACTGCTGAGAGACCTTTTAATGTGTAGCATAGACATTACCTGTGACATAGTGTCTGATATAAGTTGAGTGCCATGGTCTGACAATATTTCTCCGGGAAAACCCAAGCGAGAAAATATCAGCCAAAGAGCGTCTGCGATATCAGCAGTTGAGATGCTCTTGAGAGGTATTGCCTCTGGCCAACGTGTGCACATATCGACACATGTAAGGATAAATTGATGTCCTCTAGCCGACTTAATTCTAAAAGGACCGATAATATCTATTGCCATTTTTTGAAAAGGGCGAATAGGAATGTCAGCAGCCTGGATAGGCGCAGCATGTCGTGGTCCTTTAGATTTGACCTCCTGACATACTTTGCAAGAGCGACAGTACATTCGTATGTCCTTGCTCACAAATGGCCAAAAGAAAGCCGCAAGAACCCTCGACTTTGTACGGGAAAAACCCATATGTCCAGCACATTGCGAGTCATGAGCATGTTGCAATATTTGCAATCTCATGCTCTTAGGCACAAGAATTTGTGAATGAGTGGACGTAGTCGAGTCTTGTACCATACGTACAAGTACGCCGTTCTTCATAGAAATCCAAGATTTCCTATTAGTGTTCTGATTAGGATCACCCTTTTTTGCTAGAATGAAGAATTTTTGTAAAGAAGGATCTTCTTCTTGCAATTTGATAAATGAGTCACGTGTAATAGTCAAGTGACTATCTTGGTCATTTACTTCATCATTATTAGTTAATGAAGTTTGAGGTGGATCCAGAGCATGTGCTCTTGTGACCACCGCATTGGTAGCTTCAATGTTTTGCTCTTCCCAAACAGCAATCTGCTGTGGGGTACATTCCCTAACTCCGTGAATACGACCAATAATAAGGTCCGCAATAGGGTTTGGAAGTAGACACGCGTGGACCTCTCCCGTGAAGAAAGGAGTAGCAATGTGTATTATAGCAGTAGGATACTTTTCTAACGTGCCACCAAATGTGACACATTTGATGACTTTTCCTGTAGCACAGGATGGATCTACAAGAGATTGCCTAACGCCGACAGTAGTACATCCAGAATCAAACAACACTGAGACTGGATTACTATTTACTAGCCCCTTATGTAATATAAGAGAACCTCTCCCATCATGAGCAACATTAGCAGGAAGAGCGGGCAAAGGATGACCACAGCTTAGAGTACTAATGGTTTTCGGATCAAATAAAGTACTGCATTGGATACACTTATTTGCCCTACGAAAATCAAAAGATGAGCATCCGATAGCATTATGGTCTTTATCATTATTAACCTGTTTATCTGCTCCCTGAGATTCTTGTTGAACAGAATTTGTCTGTTGATATCTTTTTCTCTTATGTTGCGATCTACCGCGACCATTATTGCCTCTGCAATTATCATTAAAGTCCCTACTGTAATTTTTATCCTGGTTTGAGTTCCAGTTTCCATAACTGTCATTACTATCTCTATGCTGTTGAGAACCTCTATTATCTTGGTATTGAGGTCTCTGCATAAAATATTTTCCTCTATACCGATTACCTTTGTGAAAATTTCTAAAGTTAACCGGAGTAGAATAACGTGTAGTATTAGGTTGTCTCCAGTTCTGGGAAGAAGAATCACCCTGGAATTGATCACTATGGTTCTGGGCATAATTACGATTACTCTTTTTATTGAAATTTTTCTGGCTACCCTGAAATTTACGCATAAAATTTGGGCCATAAGGTGCTGCCGAAGCAACTGGCAGACCTTCTTTCACCTTAGAGTTACTAATGGTTATGTGCGGATGCGCAGTAACATACTGGCTACAGTATTCTTCCATTTCTTTTATGTTTTTAGGCTTACGCTCATGAAGAAAAGATAGAAAAGCTTCATTAACAGAAGACATAACCTTATCTCTAAGTAGTAAATCCATAAGAGCTTCAAATGTATTTTCTGTCTTAGACAACTCAACCCATCGTAAAAAAGTAAGACGGATGCCTGAGATGAATTCAGAGAATTCAACTCCAGTTTCTGGTAACATGGTTTTAAATTTAAGACGATATCCGTCCTCGTTAAGTTGGTACTTCTTTAACAATGCCGCCCTGACAACCTCATAGTTGTTTTTGTCAGGCACATCTACCATACTCAACAAAGTCAAAGCATCACCTCTAAGTATCTTGGACAGATGATACACATATAATGTTTTATCTATATTATGTACATTACATGCACTTTCAAATCTATCTAGATAAAATGTTATATCATCGATTGAGGGATTAAATGCTGGTAGATTAAGCTTGAAATCCTTAGCATTAGTCTTATTTGACACCTTATTTGCCTCATTAGCATTACCAGTGTTCAATAACTTTAACTTCTCTAACTCTAAAGCTAAGACTTTTTCATCATGTTCCATTTTTGCTTTTCTCTCATCAGCCTCTCTTTGTAACCTTCTTTCTTCAGCCTCAGCCTGTAACTTTCTTTCTTCAGCCTGGGCCTGTAACTTTTTTCCTTCAGCCTCTATTTCAAGTCTCTTATTTTCAGCTTCTTTTTCAAGTCTCTTATTTTCAGCTTCAGCCTGGGCCTGTAACTTTTTTTCTTCAGCTTCTTTTTCAAGTCTCTTATTTTCAGCTTCACTTTTTTGTTTTTCCATTTCCATTTGAAATCTTTTTTCCTCCACCTGCATCTGCAGTTTCTTTTGTTCTATTTCAGCCTCTATTCTCTTTTGTTCAGTTTGTTCTTTCATTTTCTTTTCTTCCGACTTCAATGCCTTGGCATATT